>SOPF01024948.1:0-57931 GCA_012979155.1 Hypericum perforatum | reverse complement strand
GACAAGTTATTATTCTGGCCAAGTCAAGTCGTTTGATGTCATTCACGAACCAAAGAAGGTTGGCAAGGTCGTTCCAGATCTTATCAAGGCAAAGGATAAGTTGGTTGTTACGAAGACTTATCCAATTGCAACAAACGGATCTAAAGAGTTTGAATCTGATTCAAAGTCTAAGCTGAGATGTTATAGATGCAATCAGATTGGACATATTGCACGTGATTGTCCAAAGAAGAAGATCAAACCTTTGGATGTTCGTGAAGACAAGAAGGAAGAGAGCTTTGTTATGTTTGTTTGTGCACGGGTTAAAGAAAATTTGGATGATTCAGAAGAAGCTTGTAACGTGATGCATAAGGAAGATCTTAATTCTGAAAAGAAAGAAGAAACACCATGTAATGATCTCTTCAAGACTAGTGGCGATGTTGAAATTGAAGTTTATGACGTGATTTCATGTCAAAGTCTATTGGGACGTCCTTTGGAGGGTAACAACATGTCATTGCATCATGACAAGAAGAATTCATACGAGTTGAAGAAAGGAGGGACACCATTCGTTCCCTTACCCTTTAGGCCAAAGCAGAATAAGGCCAAGATCATGTATCCTCAGAAGTGTCCAATTGCAATTGTTCTCAAGAGTGGCACCACAGAAGTTGTCGCGGATGTTTTGAGTCCAAGACAGATTCAACTTGCTGAATTTCGTGGAAATGTTGAGCCTTACAATTATCAACTCGGGACGAGTTATTTTCTTAAGGAGGGGAGGATGACATAGGATGTTATCTAGTGCATGGCAAATGCGTGAAAAGAGCATGGTCTACTCGTAAATAAGCTACTGGTCCAATTTAATTAACAATCTGATGGTCCAATTAATTATGAATTGCTGGTCCATTTGATGCATGGTGCACTTGGGAGCTAATTCGTTCCATGGCTTGCTGGAGTTTATTATTAATGCATTAAATAAGCTCATGAAGAGCTAGCATAGAATTCCTAGCATCTCTTTCGTTTTTAGCTGAATAATTGTATTAATGGGAGGAGTCTGAATTTAAGGCATTAGTGATTAGGCATTAAAGTCAGAACGTGGGAAGCTGAATAAGGGTAGCATTAAGAGATATCCAATTATGGATTTAAAAGTAGGAGGAAGAAACATTTGTAACAGCTATGTATGGCCTTAAATCACGCCTAGTTGTAAGTCCTTTTAAAAAGGGACGTGTGACTTATGTAATAGACCAGATTATCATGAATTAAAAATTGAGAAGTTATCTCAGAATTACCCAAGTGTAATTGTAAGCATGGATTTGCTTTGTTTATGCATGGACTTGCATAATTGATGCGTGGATTCGCATTGTGTACGTGGAATCGTACATTAGTTATCAAATCTCCCTTGCTGGACCTATCCTTAATTTATCCTATCCATTTACTTTCGTTCAAACCCCTAACACACCCTAATTCGTGAGTTCTTATGTTCATTTGGTCAAATTCCCCATTAGTTTCATTCGAACAACACCATTTTGGTCACGTTCCTTTCGCTGCCTACGTCAAGGAGGAACTAGTTTAGACTACTTTTTTGGTTAGGTAGCTAGTCTAGGACGAAATTAATGAGAATGGTCTACCAAAATCTAAACCTACAAATGATTGATCACTTCCGTGAGGGAGATTCTGCATTCTGGGTCTGATTGGCATACGCCAGGTGTGGCTGAAGCAAAACCGTCTACTGGTTTAACTAACTAAACTAAGATTTAACAACTTAAAACACAAAAGTGAGTAAGGTGCACTTAAAACAAATGTAACCAACATGTTCATGGAGTTTATTAAGTATGTGACATGGTCCAAGTATTTCAAAGGCGACCAATCTACACTCTCACGCTAGATTAGTCTAAATTGATCTTCAACTATGCTTAGAATGGCAAGATGTTCTCTCGACCCCAAAAGCCAACTTCACTTAGCTAAGGACCAACTATCCATATCACTCAGTGGACAACAAGTTACTAAGGATGATTTCTCTTCTTTCAAAGCAACTAACCAACTAATTAACCTTTCCATTAACTCTATCTCCTTTCGGTCTCAAGGATTAACTAAGTTCATAGTCAAGGTTACTCACAAAGATTTTATCACAGACAATTAGTCTAAACCAATGCATGGTTGCTATGACTTTGTTAAAACCAAAGTTGGTTGTGTCAAAACCGAACTTACTTGGCCACTAGACTCTTGTCGAAACCAAAGCATGGTTACTAAGACTAATGATGATCATAACCTAAGTGAAACCATGATTAAGCCTTAAGTTCGTAAATCAAAATATGTTCCTTATCATTTTTACTCCCTTAAACCATGGCTACATGTTTGGTTTCAAGGCACCAAACTCACAAACAAACTACTTACACATGCTTATAATCAATAACATACTTATATACAATATGAACATAAGCTTAAATACAAAGGAAAGAGTTAAGGAGAAGAAAGCTTAATGATGTTCTTGAAGCTTTTCTTCCTCCTCCATCACGTTCCTCCCTCTTGGCAGAGAGTTTCTTACAATTTTGTGGCCTCTCCTCCTCTGTCCTCTCTGCCTATCTCTCTGCCTAAGTCTCCTTGTTTGCTTATTACACACTTATTACATTACCAAAATCAAAAGTCAAAAGCAAAGGTAAGTTTAATGTTTAAAAACTCTAATATCCTAACAACCACTCAAAGATGTCTCCCATACATGTCTGCCATCCTCACAAATGGTTAAAATCTGCATGTCTTGGCTCTCCCACATGTTTTCTACTCAAATGTGCAAGTGGCTGGCCTAATTCTGTCTCTGTCAGGGGTTGGCGTACGCCACTTGTCCCTGGCGTACGCCAGGTCTTTTGTTTTGCTTCATTGGCATGTGCTAGAAGCCATTGACGTATGCCATTCTTGTATTTTGGACCTCTTAGACTCCGAATTTAAAGATGCCTATTAGAGATAAAGTTGTAGCCCTGGATGTCTTCTTTCCAACGCCACCTCATTCGTCTCATTTGGACATAGGATGCAAAAGTAATCATCATTTGAGTTGTACGAGGTCTTGCCTGGCGTACGCCAGGCTCATTGGCGTGCGCCGACTATGCCAGATTTGCACTTCATGCCTTTGTGGCTTCCCTCTTGTCCATGCATCTGCGTGTCTAGCTCGATCGTCCTCTATTTCACCTCAAATATGCTCCTAAACACATGAAAATACAATGAGTAACGATAAACTCAACCAAAACATACAATGAATGAAAATTAACACTTTGACAACTAATAAGCAACTAAACCAACTATAAACACTAGAAAACTCATACAAAATAAACACAATGAGTGTTTTCGACACTCATCAAGACACTACTAGGAACGGGGTCAAGGGCGAAGCGGTCTGGAAGAAGGCGTAGAGCGGCTGCTTGATATGGTGGGGTTTAGCAACGATGTTATTGGCACTAGTTAACTTTAATATTAGTACTCATTTACTTTAATATTGGCACTAGTTAACTTTAATATTAGTATTCGTTTATTTTAATATTGATATCTTTATACTAGTATTCTTAAATATTAGTATTTGTTTAATATTAGTTTATAAAAAATATTGTACTCCTTTAATATTGGTACTCGCTTGGTTACAGTCTGCATGAGTTTTACTTGATGCATATGAATAGTCGTAATCGTTAGTTTTAATATTGGTACTTATTTATTTTAATATTGGTATTTGTATACTAATTTTCAGCATGTACTTCACTGGTATTTGCATTTTTTTGTCTTACTAACAATGACAACAATAGTTTTACCTTTAGTCCTGTGTGATGATGGTCTTTTTTGAATTGGATTAGGGTTGTAATTTTAAATCAAAATAATTTGTTATTTGTTTAAATTTTATCGTTATTTTAGAATCACTTAATATTTTTAATTAATAATTTTTATTTCTACAATTTCAAAAATTCATATATCCTTCATTTTTTTAGGATTATAGTTAATATTAGTATACAAATATTACCCTATAGATAAAACACTTTACTTTAATTCTCTCATTAGTAAGGATTTACTTAATCCCACCGTGGGTAAGAAAAAAAAAAGACTAGCGAGAGACAGAAGAAAGTGGAGAAAAAAGGGAAAAGCTGGGTGTAAGACTCAAATACCTCTCGGATTACATGTGCGAATTTATTTTCCACATTTTGTTTAAGAAAGGAAAATCGAGATTAAACATAACATAATATAATTTGATTTATTTTCTTGAATCTTCAGATAGAATTTCAAACATGAAAATCACCAACAAGTATTCAAGGTACCAAAATCATTTAGCAGAGACTGTCATATTTAAAAATCAAAGTTATTAAGTCTTTTTTTTTACAAGTACAAGTACATAATTAAATAAAATATGTAACTATACTTGTTAGGAAAATGCTACTATCATCTAAAATAGTTATATAACGTATATTTGATATATTTAACGATTGATATTTAATATATGCCATATGTTTTATTGACACTGAAAAGTTGTATTTTTTCCTAATAAAGCTCAATTTTCAGACCCTGAAGATCCTAAAGATTCAGACCCTTAAATTTTTTTAAATTTAAATTAGTCCAAATCATGTCATGTGATCATTATAAAATTACTCTTTTCATGTCCGTCTCAAGCTCAGTTAGTCGATTGCGAGTTAAAACCTTTATGTTAATTCGCGTAAAATAGGTGTTCCAACAACATCTTATCATTGAGACATATCAGTCTAATCTATTAATCAAACATCTCTATGTGACGTCACGCAATCAATTATCAGATCTAAACATTCTAAATTGAAAGTGGGAACAACTTCCAAAATTGCTGAAAGGTGTTCCGAAGACCCCAAAATCAGAAGTAAATATAAGACCAAAAGAGCAGCGTCCACGGAAATGAATTAATGGTCCTCATCAGACATAGTTAACTTGCCGGCTTAATCACGTCAATTAAGATCTCAATAATCCAAATTACTGGCCAACAATCCATGCATACACGTCCCTAGCTATGAATACCGACGACCCGTCCAACCAATATTCACAATTTATAAAGCATATTCATAAACACTTCGCAAGAACTTGTACAATTCAATCAACTGCTAGATATGGCGACTTTGAATATGCAAACCAAGCTGTTCGTCGCAGCGGTTATGGTTGTATGCTTGTGGGCATCTCAGGCATTGGCAAGACCACTTGAGGGTGATACAACAGCTAGGAGTCATGAGATGTGGATGGCTCAATACGGGCGTGTCTACAAGGACAAAGCAGAGAAGGAGATGAGGCGCAAAATTTTCGAGGACAATGGGCCTTCATCGAGTCCTTTAACCAGGCTGGGAAGAAGTCGTATAAGTGTCGACCAGGCTGGGGTGCTGTTGGGCATTCTCCGCGGTGGCTGCAACGGAGGGGATCACAAAGCTTTCAACAGGGAAGTTGATCTCTCTTTCCGAGCAGGAGCTTGTGGATTGCGACACAAGTGTCGATCAAGGTTGCTATGGCGGACTCATGGATGATGCCTTCGAGTTCATCATAAGCAACGGCGGCTTGACCTCCGAAGCCAACTACCCTTACACGGCAGCTGACGGCACTTGCAATAGTAAGAAGTCATCCGATCACGCTGCCAAGATTACCGGATACGAGGATGTTCCGGCTAATAGCGAGGCCTCACTTCTCAAGGCGGTGGCCAGCCAGCCAATATCAGTGGCCATCGACGCGAGCGGTAATGGCTTCCAGTTCTACTCGAGCGGGGTCTTCGATGGTGATTGTGGGACTGAATTAGACCATGGTGTGACGGCGGTCGGGTACGGAACAGCTGATGATGGGACCAAGTATTGGATTGTTAAGAACTCGTGGGGAACTAGCTGGGGCGAGGATGGATATATCAGGGTGCAAAGGGGTGTTTCTGCTAAGGAAGGTCTCTGTGGGATTTCCAACAGCATGATGAATGGGGATGTAAATATAAAAAAGCATAAGGAATCATATGATTTTACACTTTGTACGTGGTAATGTTGCTGGTCTATATGCTACAACTTATTCGGTCTGTAATTAAGCTTTCATTTGCTTATTTACTGCTTTTGTCGTGACAATTACAAATTTGGTTACACAAGAAAAAAATACCGGCCTCACTCTACCTGAAAGTTGCTCCACTGATGACCGTAATTCCTTTTAGAAAATGAAAAGAAGATTTAAGTGAAGTTTTGGGGCCAATTTTTTACTACGGAGAGGATGTGACACCATAGAATTAGAAGCGAGGGAATTAAAAACTTATGACAAATAAATTTTGAAAAAAATATTCCTATGTTAATAGTTATTAACTCGAAATAATAGTTATTAACATAGGAATATTTCGAGGCATAATAGTTATTAACTCGAAATATGAGCATATAAAGAGGTAACTAGTGTACAATGTTCCTATGTTAATAGAAATAAGAGGGAAATATCCAATTATTAGTCAAAGCAAAGCGATGCATTAGTGAAAAACAAGACACTCGTTCGGTGGGATTAAAGAAAATTTGTTCCTAGGTAGAGGTTACACATGCAAGTTAACATTAACTCACAAACAAATCAATATTACTCTACATACAAATCAATAATATGGCAAACTAATATTATGACACAGGCAAATTAATATCAGAAAAAGATAATATCACTCACATACAAATAAATTTTTTTAGTTCTCATGGATAAAGACTCGGCATATCTCAACACACAGACAAATTAGAATCACCCACACAAAAAATTATCACTCTCGTGCTACTTGAATTCAATATATGTTAACACGTCATCGTCACAATTAGTATCCTTGTTAACATATTACAAAAGTTCGAACTAGAAAATCTCCATGAATTCCGTGGAGGTAACAAATGACCAATGGAGAGCCCCAGTAATTTTAGTAGATAGACTCGAAAATGCCAAATACGATGGACAATACAGAGGCTCACCAGTTCCATGGAGAACAAATTTTTTAAAACACAATCCAAAATGAGACGCGTTGTGTTTGTTGTGGTTTGATCGGTTTAGTTGATTGAATTATCGGTCAGATAAGTTTCTTAATTACATAGTTATTGGATGGTCCAAGTGTTAATGAGCATATTGAAGCACTTGACAATAAAGTGATATTTTATTTCTCCAAACTTGTAACATATAAGGGAAGACATGGAGAAACAAATAAGAAGCAACGATATTCAATAGATATGGGTTTTCAAATGATTTGAAATAAAAACTAAACTAGCAAATGCAAAATAAAATATGTATGCCAAAACTAATAAGAAATAAGAGGTAGTTGCGAGGTCGGAGAGGTTGGTTGATCACGAAATTATTTGATGTGTGTGTTGACACATGTCACATTCACGGTAGTTGGATGTGTGTTAGTTGTGTTTTAGGTAGGTTTGAGTCAAGTTTTATGCGTCTTTTATATTGTTTTATCGTGTCGAGTCAAGAAACAGAGTATCTACTGGTTTTATGTGTTTTATAGGTGTTTGGTAGAGCACGACGAGTTAGACGAGGATCAGTGAGATTTTGAGACGAATCAACAAAGAACAAAGAGAGTTTGCGACAAACCTAGCGGGCCCTAGAAAGGCAGCAGACGCTGGGAGCAGAATAGAAACTTTGCAGGGTGGCTCATCAGCAGTCGCTAGTGGTAGCGGACACTGGCCTGACATTGCAGCAAATTTCACCTGTTTAAGGTTAGTTAGGTCTCTTGTTATTTAGGAATTTTGGCTCAGCTATAAAAGGCTTGAAGCCCTAGGTTTTGGGACACTCATGATTGCTTTTGCACAAGACTCATATGCTTAGCTTTTCGTTTCCATCGCTTTTGCTTCCATTCTTAAGGATTGTAATCAATAATTTCGGATCTTCAGTCAATGAGTTATTTTCATATCTTGTAGTCAAGTATTGTCTTTTTATTCATCGTCTTGATTATTCATTACTTGTTGATTTGGATTGTGTGCTTGCGTATTGAGATTGACAACCTTAGTTTGTAGGACGAATTTTGTTCGCTTGTTTCATTATTATAGTTTTGATCATTGTTAAGGTTTAAGATTAACAACTCTAGGTTCACGTGACGATCCATTTATCAAATTGAACAATCAATCATTGAGTTTCAAATTCTTAGATTAGAATTGAGATACATAAACCAGTACTTAGATAATTGATTATTATGTCCCTGTAGAGACGATCATATTTACTCTATATTACTTGTGCGATCGTGTTCTCTTGTACGTGTATTTTAATCCAATATTTATCGTATCAAATTTTTAGTGCCATTATCGGGGACAGATTTGAATCAATCTGTCTTTAATATCGGATCTGTGTTGTTCATCATTACGCTTAATCCTCTCTATTGAGTTTTGCAGTTTAGTGAGAGCGCAGGAGGTGTATGTCACATACCTATTCTGATAACCAACCCATTCTTGAGAATGATATAGAAATTGAACAAACTTTTTGCTCAAGAAGAAGGAATCAACACAAGGAAGAGATGGCAAATCAAAATCAGGTAGTTAATATTCCTGCCAACAACAATAGGAGGAGGCAAATGCACCCTATGCTGGTTAATCTTTGACCCAATATTATGTACCCAACTGTGGAGGCCAACACTTTTGAGATCAAGTCTAGCCTCATTCAGATGGTTCGTCAAGACCAATTCGGAGGCTCTCCTTAGAAAATCTGGCAAAGCATATCCAGACTTTTGAAAACTACTACTCAACAGTCAAATATAATAGAGTCCTAGCAGAAGCCAACAAACTACGACTGTTCAAGCAAAGCTTAAAGGATGCTGCTAGAGAGTACGTGGACTCGTTTCTTGCAGGCACCTTTACCATATGGGATGAGCTTGCAGACAAGTTCTTAGAGAAGTATTATTCACCTGGTAAAATTACTCAACTGCGTAATAAAATTTCTCAATTTAAGCAGCAAGATGGTGAATCATTGCACGAGGCCTGGCATTGGTTCAAGGGGTTACTCTGCAAGTGCCACACCATCAGATATCCAACTAAATGCTTATCCAAATATTCTATAATAGGTATGAGCCATAAATTTAGGTCAATCTAGATGCAGTAGCTGAAGGTGATTTGACTGAAAAGACAGAAGCTGAAGGCCTACACATCATCGAATCCATGGCCACCAATAATCACGAGTGGGGCGAGCGAATGGAAAGGAAGAAAGTGGATAGTGTACAGGAAAATAGTCAGATAATTGCGCTCCAAGCACAAGCGGTAGCTCTTACACAGATAGTCCAAGCTACATAGACACCACCACCTGCCCCACCAGCTCAAATTTGCAAAATCTGCACTAGATCTCATATTACTGATAACTGTTCCTAATTGGCTAAATCTGTGAATTATGTGGATAATACGAATAGAAATAATGATCCATATTCTCCTATGTATAACCTGAGCTGGAGAAACCACCCAAATGTTTCTTGGAGAAATAATGTAGGTCAGCAGATACCTCAATAATCGAAACCTCTTATAGCTGGTGGCAATACTCAAGGTCCTCTACTATAGCAATTCCAGCCGTATCAGTAAAAGTGGTAATAACTAGCACCACCCCAACAAGATCGTAGGAGTGAAGATGAGTTGAGGAAGCAAGTTCTCAATCATGAAGCCACTATCAGAAATTTGGAAATTCAAATCGGCCAGCTAGTAGCTCAACTGAACGCAAGGCAGCCGGGCACTCTTTAAGCAATACTAAAGCCCCCTTGCAAAGCAGGATAATTGCAAGGCAATCATAACCAAAAGTGGGCTAGATTTGGGAAAGAGTATAGAAAATTTAGTAGTGAAATCTCCAGCAAAACCAGTGTGCGAGGAGGAAGAAGAGTTTTGAGTGACTCCTATAGTAGTGGAGAAAGACAAGTCTACGATGGAGTCTACCAAGCCAACACAGGATAAAAGATATCCTCAACCACCTTTTCTCAAAGAGTGAAGAAGCAAACATCTCATTTAAGCTACCAGAAGTTTTTGAAACTATTCAAGAATCTACACATCAACATTCTACTTCTTGATGCATTATAAAAAATGGATCGAGGAGTTTATCTTGAAGAAGAAGAGTATCAATGACATTGAGGTCGTCTCATTGACTAGGAGATGTAGCACAATTTTGACGCAGGATCTCCCTTAGAAGATAAAGGATCCCAGTAGTTTCACCATTCTGTGCACTATTGGAGACCAAGTGTTCAAGAAGGCACTCATAAATCTTGGGTCTAGCATCAATCTCATACTATTCTCTATATTTTGGAAGCTTGGATTGTGAGATATAAAGTATACATTAATAGTTCTCCAGTTGGTAAAAGTGGGCACGTTGATCTTTCTTCATTATTATGGAGATAGAAGAAGATCGTGATGTTCCACTCCTCCTTGGCTGCCCATTCCTAACCATAAGGAAGACTAGCATTAATATGGAAAAAAGAAAGTTACGGTTCAAGGTTTGCAATGATAAGGTCGTGTTCAATGTCTTTGACACAGCCAAGTATCCTTTTATGAAGATGACTGCTACAGGATTGATGTCATTGTTGAGATTGTGACCATGCATAGTATGGAAGCTCTTACTGAAAGCAAAGTGGAGCTAATATAGGAACCTGAAGTAAAGGAGGGCAAGCTGAAACTGTTAGAGTAGGTATCTTGGGTATGCACACTAGAATCTCTTGAAATAGATAACATACCAAGGTAAAACTACAAGCATCCATTATCACACTGCCATAATAGGAGCTCAAACCACTCCCAAGTCATCTCAAATATGCCTACCTGTGTGAAGGTAGTAAGCTTTCCATCATTATCTCTACTTCTTTGACTCAGGAATAGGAAGAACAGTTTCTTAAGATGATCAGAAAATACACGAAAGCCATTGGATGTCAAAGGTATTAGTCCTTCTCTTTGTCAGCATAAGATCATTCTGGAGGATGACTTTACCCCATCAATAGAAACCCAATAAAGACTCAATCCAAAATTGAAGGAGGTAGTGATGAAAGATGTGATCAAGTGGGTAGACACTGGTATCATCTATCCCATTTTAGATTCTAAATAGGTGACCCCTACTCAGTATGTTCTGAAGAAGGGAGGCATCACAGTTGTCCCCAACAAGAATAATGAGCTTATCCCTACATGGATATTAGTTGGCAAGCACGTGTGCATTGACTTCTAGAAACTGAATAAGGCCATTCAGAAAGATCACTTTCCACTATCATTCATTGATCAGATGTTGGACAGATTGGTAGGGCATGCCTATTATTGCTTCTTGGATGGTTACTCTATTATTTGCAAATCCCAATTACCCGAAAGACCAAGAGAAGACTACCTTCACTTGTCCATATGGTACTTTTACTTTTTGTCGAATGCCATTTGGACTCTATAATGTAACTGCCACCTTTCAGTAGTGTACGATGGCGATTTTCTCTGATACAGTTGAGCGGCAAATAAAGATCTTCATGGATGACTTCTCAGTATTCAGAGATTTGTATGAGGAGTGTTTTCTACATTTGGGCAAGGTCCTTGAACGGTGCGAGGAGACCAACTTGTTCCTCAATTAGGAAAATGCCACTTCATGGTAAATGAAGGAGTGGTTTTAGGCTATAAGATCTCAAGCAAAGGTTTGAAAGTTTACAAGCCAAACTTGAAGTCATTGACAAGTTGCCACCTCTACTATGAGTCAATGGGGTATGGACTTTTATAATCCATGCTAGATTCTATCAATGTTTCATTAATGATTTTCCATGATCTCCTGTTTGCACGCTGCTTGAGAAGGACACACCCTTCATATTCAATAAAGACTTCAAGTTGCATTCAAAACACTGAAGTAAGCACTTGTGTCTACACTAATTATCATATCCCCAGATTGGGAGCTGCCATTTGAAATTATGTGTGATGCAAGTGACTATGTAATTGGAACTGTGCTTAGCTAGAAGAAGATCTTGGAATTTTATGTCATTTACTATGCAAGTCATACCTTGGATGATGCTCAGATAAATTATATGATAGCGGAAAAGGAATTCCAAGTAGTGAACTTTGCTCTTGATAAATTCTGGGCTTACTTGCTTAGAAATAAGGTGACTGTGTACACAGATCATGCTGTCATTCGCTATCTTTTCAGATGGATCCTCCTCCTCTAATAGTTTGACATTAAGATTTGTGATCGTAAAGGTGTAGACAACCAAGTTGCAGATCATCTCTCATGCCTTGAAAACCCATTAGTAACATCTTTTTCTCCTATTAATGAATATTTTCCTCATGAATAGTTATATGCATTAGATGTGGTGTCAATTCCATGGTACGCTAATTTTGTGAATTATCTTGTAAGCAACATCATGCCCCCTAACCTTTCTTCCAATCAGAAGAAAAGATTTTTGCATGATGTTAGGTTTTACGTATGGGATGAGCCATATCTCTTCAAGCAAGGAAAATATCAGCCGTTGAGAAGGTGTGTACCACAAGAAGAGCAAGAGCTTATCATCCACCACTGCCATAACTTCCCATATAGAGGCCATTTTGCTGGCAAGCGCACTACCACCAAGGTATTACAAAGTAAATTTTACTAGCCTTCCTTGTTCAAGATGCTACAGAGTACGTGAATAGGTATGAATGCTGCCAACAGATAGGTAACATATCCCATCGACATAAGATGCCATAGCAAAGAATTATGGAAGTGGAAATATTCAATGTCTAGGGCATAGACTTTATGGGACCCTTTGTGCCATCCAAGTGCAATCTCTACATCTTCTTGGTAGTTGTTTATATGTCAAAGTGGGTAGAGGTAGTGGCACTCCCGACTAACAATGCAAAAGTGGTAATCAAGTTCTTAGAGAAGAACATTGTCAGTTAGTTTGGAACTTCCAGGATTCTTATCAATGATGGCAATAAACACTTCCATAATAATTTGCTTGCAAATGCACTAGCAAATTATGGGGTCACTCACAAGATTGCGATAGCTTATCATCCCCAAACGAGTGGATAGGTAGAGATCTCCAATCAAAAAATCAAGCAAATCTTAGAGGTAACTATAAACCCCTCACAGAAAGATTGGTCTGGTAAACTGGACAATGCACTATGGGCCTATAGGACTGCTTACAAGACCCCTATCAGAATGTCACCATACTAATTAATCTATGGCAAAGCCTACCATCTTCTAGTTAAGCTCGAACACAAAGCATATTGGGCCCTGCGCTGGCTAAATTTTAACCTCGATAAAGCCGGTGAGAGGAAAATGTTACATCTCAAGAAGCTTGATAAGTTTTGTTTGGGAGTCTACGAGAAATCCAAGCTCAAAAAGTAAAAGACCAAGAAGTGGCATAACAAAAAGATCTTACGCCACAAATTCTTAGCAGGCTAATAGGTACTCCTATACAACCCGTACCTTAAACTCTTTCTAGGAGAATTCAAGTCAAGATGGACCTATCCATACACGGTAGTTGCCATATCACCTTATGGTTCCATCCAAATTTGCAACAATGACACGAAAGATGAGTTCACAGTGAATGGGCAATGCTTAAAGGTCTACCTTAGTGACCAATTCCATACACAAGAGTCCTGCATGGAACCTGAAGACCTCACGCCTTAGTAAGACTTTACCATCGTCAAGCTAACAACATTAACTTAGAACTACCTCTTACACTTCTCTTTTTTTCTTCTATTTTTGTGTCACTCATCCCAGTTTCCATGAGTTTGTGAGTTTATAGAGAAATGTATATAGTGTCACCCTAAAAAAATTGTCATTTTTTAGTTTATTTTTGCAGGACAATAGGTCAAAAAGAACCAGGCTTTGAAATCTGGAAGTGAAAGTGCAAGAGGTGATACCCAACAGTCGCTGGCCCCCCAACAGATGTTGGGCTCCCACTAGATGCTAAGGGGTCTAGAAAGTATTCCTTGTAAGCTAGCAAGCACTGGCTATCCAACGAACACTAGGACCAATGATCGCTAGCACCTCAGTGAATGCTGGGCATTGGGAAATCAGACTCAAAACCATAATCAAACACCTACCCCTCCCATAAAACATTCCCCCTCCACAAACATGATTTCCCCCTTACATTCAAAACCTCCTCCACTACTCTCTCCAACCACCATGAACCACCGCCACCAGCCAATTACCATGCACTCTACATGACCGCAACTCACTTACCTCACATTCTCTCATAGTTTTACGACCACCATTGCACCTTGCCATGCTCAGCCATCCACCACCCATTTTTACTTTAATCAGTTTTTTTTTGCAGATTTCAAAAAACTCGCTACGAGTCTTCGCGAGCCATCGACTAGGCTTTGATCCCCTTATCAAGACCTTCTTGTACACTTGCTGTACTACACTGCCGCCATCCACCGCCATTGATTGCCTATTGATCAACATTGACCAACGACATGGCCTTGAGCTCCTAACAGTCTGCTATCGCAAAGTGTCATCGTAACAACCCTACCCTGGCTAGTAACATCTCTGATAGGTATGGTGCCCCATTCCCAATCTTTTGTGAATGGGAAGGAGATAGGTACCAAAAATTCAAACTGTACAAATTTCTTTTGACTACTGTGATTACGTGGGATGAGATGAATAAGCTAGGCATTGCGACTGATTTGTGAGCAGCTTTGCATGAGAAAAGTTAGGAATTTTTTGCCAAAACACTGGTCAAATATGAATCTACTATGGTCGTAAATTTCTATTGCACAGTCATTGTCATGAACTATCTTTTACTGCACGCATCCACGATACCCCCATCACTGTCAATGAACCATTGCTAGTTAACCTGATAGGCATTAAGGATGGTGGTGGCCCACTCGACATTTTCACTAATATAGCAACTCATAGCGCATAACAAGCCCTCACAGGGTTAGCCTGCTATAAGACCCAATCCTCTACTATCCTCATCAAGGCCCTTCACCTTAGCATAATACACCGCTTTCTATGTACATGTTTTAGCTATCAGTATAAGGATAGTCGTATCACTAGGACCCAGCTGTATCCACATTATTGCATCCAACACCATAAGCCATTTAGCATTTCTGCCCTGATTTATGATATGATAACCCGTATACTACAGTTGTCTAGACCACAACATTTAGGGCTTGGACACCTCATGGCTTCTCTTATGTATTATTTTCTTCCAGGTTAGGAAGCTCTAGTGAAGACCATGGGCCTTTCCCTCATCGATAGTGATCATCTAGTAGGATGGCACTTGCTCAAGAAGGTCAACCACCCGGGCAACAAGTTCATCTAATGCCTTGTCAAGTGGGAGAATCACAAGCCTATCCAAGATCAACTGTGTAAGGAGACCGATGTACCTATCCTAGAACAGTAGGCCGAAGTTAGCAACCTTGCAAACTGCATCACCAATCTAGAGATCTAGGTCTAGTCCCTTGCACAAAAATATCAGGAAAATCGGTCATACATCTGAGAACAATTTACAGCCCAGAAGGCACATTAGGCCAGGCTCCAAGCCCAATACCCACCACCACCAACTCTGCAACCTTGATTAGGTGATCCCATTCCCTTTACCTTTGTCCTTCTTTTTCATTATGCATCTACTATGTTTTGTGTTTGTTGTGGGTTATATGCCTCCATACATTAAGGACAATATGTTTGCTAAGTGTGGGGGTGTGCACACTATGTGTTTAAACTTTTATGTTTATGCTTGAACTTTTGTGTTTGCTTGTTAGTTTGTCATACGCATGTGATCAAGTCTGTCTTGTGTGTGACTTGTATTTTTAATTGAAGTGGTTGAGTCATGCACAATTGATTAATCACTCCTCAGTTCCTGAACTTCTGTTAGAAGCTAAACCCCATGTCATGCTAGGGATCCACTTGAGTAGAATAAATAAGAAAGACATAGCAATCCCACCCTTAATTGTTTAGGCTAGTCGTTACATATGGTAGGCTAGACTAGGAGAATTGACGAGTGACCTTGTGAGAGTTTTGAGCTAAAGAAGAGGATAACCGTCTTCATATATTCATAGAGGCCTATACAAGTTGGGCAATAGGAGTGTTAGATGATTATTTAGCACAACTTGATGAGGTAGATTATGTCGACGGCCATTTTTGCTATGAACCTAGAGCCTTAGAGCCAAAATCCCTACATATCTATTGTTTAACCCATAGAGCTTGAACTTATTTATTGAGATACTATAAGTAAGTCATGATACAACCCTTATTCGACCATCTTTCCACCTTTGACTATTTATTCGAGGAAGCATTAGGATCACATTTTGGCAAAACTTGTAAGAGTCATATAGTAGCATAGCTTGGGTGGGATGATCAAGTAGGGATAATGGGTAGATGAATACCAGTGAAAACGTAAACACCTAGCTTACTATGTTCACAAAATAAAAAGAAAAACCTTGTGCTAGAAAAAAAAAAGAAAGAAGAAAAAGAAGGAAGAAAAAATGGAAAAAGAAAAATGAAAAGACAAATAAAAGTGGAAAGTTGGAAAGGAAAATGTGAAAAATCAAGGAAAAGTGAAAAGAAAAGAATGGTTGTAGAAGTAAAAGCACAAGGAACAATGGAGCAAGTCAGGAATAATTGGTCTTTAGGATTTGGGGTACATTGAGATGAGTGCTTAGACATAGGGTGAGACGCATAAAATAGCCAAGTGTTAGAATATTTTTTGTATAGCTTCTCGGATTGGGTGGTATAGCCATTGTCCATACTCATATCTCCTCACCTTTACCCGCAGCCCTGTTACAACCTAAGAAAAGCCTCTCTAATGACACGATTTATCTTATTTTGAGTGTGTCTTGGTATGATGTCTAGCATTCTTAGACCTTGGATGTGTACGCAAGAGATATGGTAGTTGACTACTATACACATATGAGCGATAATTTATCCAACCCTATTGAGGTCAATCCTGTAACTTAGAATACTTGGTGTGAATACTGGGTTAAATGATTGAGGGTGAATTTCTTATTAATGATGCTCGAGTGTGTGAACTATGTGATTATGGGGTAGTCTTATGATGAGGGTTTGAATGTTAATGGCACCATTAAGTTGGTTATTCTGATGCACCTTCCTTAAGGACAAGCAAGGAAGTAAGTATGGAAGTGTTATGTGTGTGTAAACACATGTCATATTCATGGTAGTTGGATGTGTGTTAGTTGTGTTTTAGGTAGATTTGAGTCGAGTTTTGTGCATCTTTTGTATTATTTTATCGTATCGAGTCAAGAAGTAGAGTATCTACTAGTTTCATGTATTATGTAGGTGTTTGGGAGAGCATGACAAGTTTGACGAGGATTAGTGAAATTTGAGAAGAATCGACAAAAAATGAAGAGAGTTTACAATAAACCTAACGAGCGTTGGCAAGGCAGCGGATTCTGGAAAGGTAGCAGACGCTGAGGGAGGAACATAAATTTTGCATGAGAGACCCAACAGTCACTAGGGATAATAGACGGTGGCTTCTCAATGGGCACTAGCCTGACAGATTATGGCAAATTTCACCTGTTTAAGCTTAGTTAGGTCTCTTGTTATTTAGGAATTTTGACTCAGCTATAAAAGGTTTGAAGCCCTAGGTTTTGGGACAATCTTGATTGCTTTCGCACAAGACTCATATGCTTAACTTTTTGTTTCCATTGCTTTTTTCTTCCGTTCTTAAGGATTGTACTCAATAATTTTGGATCTTCAGTCAATGAGGTATTTTCATATCTTGTAGTCAAGCGTTGCATTTTCATTCATTTTCTTAATTATTCATTGCTTGTTGATTCGGATTGTGTGCTTGCGTATTGAGATTGACAACCTTAGTTCGTAGCATGCATTACATTCACTTGTTTCATTATTATAGTTTTGATCATTGTTAAGATTTAGGATTGACAACCGTAGGTTCACGTGACGGTCCGTAGTATCAAATTAATCAATCAATCATTCAATTTAAATTGCTTAGATTAAAATTGAGAATACATAATCCAGTACTTAGAGAATTGGTTATTCTGTCCCTGTGGAGACGATCATATTTACTCTATATTACTTGTGCGATCATGTTCTCTTACACGTGTGTTTTAATTTAATATTTATTGCATCATTATTAAATTATCATTTAATGATTTCTAGTAAATAGAGTTAAATTCCCTAGCTAATAATTTAATGGATTTCACAATTGTGATGATTTGATATAACAGATTGGTCTCTATCAGAGCATCCATTTTCTCTCCACGTTGAATGCATCATTCAACTCTCATTTCAGTGACCCTTAGCTAGAACAATATCAATTTCTCCATTAACAAAATTAATTTCTCCAACAACAACCTCCTTTCTTTTCATCTCTTACATTATCAATGTAGTATTATTTTAAAGCGTGAGGTTTTTCTCTCAGTATTTGTGACGAGGTTGAGGTAGAGATCCAATTTCAATGCGCTTTATCCCATTTTGGAGAGGCATTTCTTGTGTTCCATTCTACATTTGTTTTTCAAATATTTTGGAGTCTATTCTCGGCAACAATCCAAAGAGCTCAAACCTCTCTTTTTTTCAATCCAAAAGTTGCTAAAGTGAATTCCATTGACTGATATAATAATTTTTGTTTGTTATTCAACGAAATTTTTATTTTATGCAATAGATTGATATGTTTAATACAATAGATTTTTTTTTTCAAAAATGCCCCCTTCTAATCAGAACCATCTAACCAACTTTTTTTTGCAGATATATCGGGCCCGGACAAAGCCCAACACAGTTCTTTAGTCAAATATACATACAAGTATGAATCCAATCCTATACTTGTAGCCTAACGAAAGATAGCCTTCAATTTTCTAATAAATAATTCAATATGCAAGATCAACTAAATGCCTTCCAAGGGTGTCATCCATGTTGGATCCCTTCTTTATTCACCAAAAAAGTGTAATACAATTTGACATAAGTTTAAAGTTTAAAGCTTTATAAATATAATTCTAGTTATAAAAATTTACTTTACAAAAAAGTAAATTTGTATTCCATATAAATAGTTACATAGGTACATATTTGCAACCGGGTACAAACATATAAGGTACTTTTTTAGGCGAAACGATATAATTTTCAAAGAACCAAGTATTAATTGTGTATTTTTAGCAATAAGTATGTGCTTTTCTGAAAAATTTTGATATGCGAGTCGTTGTTTTTAATTGAGAATGCAATTAAAATAATGTCTGAACGAACAACAGTTGTTCGATGGATCTGAAATATATTTTTCGTCTTTTTTGGCAAACGATTTCAACAAGCAGGGCACGCAATTACACCATATCATTGCTTCAATGCTAGGCTTTGTATACACTCCAGAGGGGAAGGAGTGGAATGCCTTAGAAAGACTTCAGTGGTGAGCTTTCTATCGCAATTTGATTTTTGGTGCTATGAGTAATTAGTCAATCGAATATCTAGTGAGTTCAGATTTAATAGAGATTAGGTAAATTCCCGTTGAAAGGGATTAAAAAAGAGTTTCTTATCTCTAGGGGTTATCTTTAGGGGTATAATTAGTATATTATATTAACTACAAAGTTAAGAAATTGAATAATATAATTATGAAAATTGCAAAAAAAATCAATAAAAATATTCGCAATTCCTTAAGTCATTGTGATTTCAAATCTAAATTTTAAACAACAAACAATTAAATATCATTGAAATATTATCTAATAATTACACCATCCTCCTTATTTATTTTCATCATCACTTTCAAAATACCAAAGAGGTGCAATAAATGACCTTTTTCTCCATTTTTTTGTTATTAAATTTTTCCTTCACTTTTTGCTATTGCCCTTTTCTTCCATATTTTTATTTTATTTTTCGGTCTTTGTAATTGTAGAATATACACAACCTGGTATCAACAATGACCTCATCAAAAATTAGTTTACAGATACTAATCTTAAAGTTAATAGATACTCAAGGATTTAATCGCATAATTAACACTAATTATGCAATTAATCACAACTAATCAAACGATGAAATCGCTCAATTAAATCACGTTTACCTCTTGAAGCGTGAATGTGTGAAGTCCCGAATCGATGTAGGCGAGGCGCTGATCGAAGTTCGATCACGTACGAAACAAATCGAAGCTCGGATCTCACGAATGGACCTTATCGTCTATCTATTGAAATTGTCAGTGACTAAACTGCAAGTTTCGTGCCTGAGTGGGTCTGAGAGAGAGTGGCTAACTTCAAAATGGTCTCAGAGGAATCCCTATTTATAGGGGAAATTTCCCTGGTGCTTGCATGGAGAGTAGGTGCCAATTGGGCGTATATGGCACATCATGGAACCTCCTCCCATGCAAGCCTCCACTTGGATTTATATATTTTCTCCATGATGGGCTGGGCCCAATAATCTCCCACTCATTCATTATCGATCACAATCAATAATGAATGCAATTCGGGCACAAGTCCACAAACATAACACTCATTCATCATTGACCACATAGTCAACAATGTATAGATAACGATTTATAGGATTTCGTGCGACCAACACACGTCGCGTATGTTAGCTAAATTCACAAGCATAGTCATACAGGCTAAATGAATAATAGCATCTCGACTTCTCGCATATAAAAAGTGTGCTTTCACCCCAGGACTCATATCACATTCCATTGTTCACACAATGATTTCAAACAATTTTATTTGTGATCACTATTGTACTTTTCAATACAATTGGTGCACCTGAACAATGAATCTCAAAATGTGATAGACAGAGTTCCTTCTTCCTTAACTATATTCTTTCTATAATGATCTAGTCTACTTTTATAGTCAGCCCTGCCAGGTCAAATCGCTATGCCATAACCTTTTCATGGACTTTCCAAGCTAGCAGTACTAAATTATCTTTCTAGAATACGTTAAGGATTATAAGGGTAAAAATTGGGAACCCATAGTTCTTGAAACATAGTCTCACACCAGGGACTATGAAATTAATAAACATTTATCTCATCCAGTGGTCGAACAGCATATCAGATACTCATTCTCATGTTTTGGTATAAATTCCTTTATATAGGAACATATGTCAAAAACACCATACTAGAGTATTAGCATCAGCTTAACTATAGGCTTTAAGACAAAAGGCATGATAAGTTCCACTTAATTCTTATCATATGGATTTTAAAAATCCAAATGGGGTAACTCTTTACTGCATTCCATTATGAATCCTTCTCTCAAGCAAGACGGCATTGTCGTTGTAGGACATTGCACAACTAAATTGTCCAACAGTTGCCTCATCTTAATTAGAAATCAACATATTTGACTCCCACTAAGGTAAACACCCGTGTGAGTGGGTTACTTTTCTGTCTAACATATTACACAAGATATTCATATTGCCAAAAACAAAAATTCTTTATTCACAAATGAAACCATCAGAAATCTAATGACTTTACATGTTTCTCGAACACATCTTGAGATAGTGCCTTAGTCATAGAGTCTGCAACCATATCTTGTGTAGATATGTGTTTCATACACAACTCTCTGTGTTTTACTAAACTTTTAACAAAATGAAACTTAATGTCTATATACTTAGCCCTACTATGGAAATGCAGATCTTTAGCATAGGCTATGACTGCCTCATTATCACAAAATAAATTCACAGGTTTCACTAAGTTAATCAGGGATAGATGATTCAAGAATCTCTTCAGCCATACTACTACCTGTGCAGCATGTGCTGAAGCTACATATTCGGCTTTTATCGTTGAAAGGGATATGCAAGTCTGTTTCTTGCTGCTCCATGAAATGGCAGCTAATGAGTGTCAAAAACACTCATTATTTGTGTCCTTTTAGTAGGTTGTTCTTAGTGTTTTAGGTTGATTTAGTTGCATTTTAGTTGTTGTAGTGTTTGTTTTCGTTCATTGTGTGTTTATGTTAAAATTATCGTTTTTCATTGAGTTTGCTTGTTTTTAGGAGCCTATTTGAGGAGAAGTAGAGGACGATCGAGTAGACATGCGAAGCTAGAGATGAGAGGAAAGATGCGAAGCCAAGTGATCACTACCGATTTGGTGTGTTTATGATACATTTTGGGTTTGTCTAGCGTGAGCCAACTAAGAGTGGCATGCGCCAATTTTCTCGTTTCAGTGTCACTGGCGCGCACCAACTAAGGGTGGCGTGCACCAAGTTATCAGTTACAGCATTACTGGCGTATGCCAACTAAGGGTGGCATGCGCCAGGTTATCAGCAGAAGCAATACAGAGTAAGTCGGCAAATATCATCCCACAGAGACTGAGGTTCTGGGCTACTCTATGGTTTACAAACTTGTCTAAGATTAGATTATGATGTTTGGTTGATTACATAAGTCTAGATAACAAACTTAAATGTCACAACTTTTACTAAAGCTAAAGATTTGCTAGTTTACTAACTAACTACAAATAACAACTTAGGATACTAAAATAAGCAAGGTACCAAAACTAGCAACATAACCAAGAAAAATCAGGGGGTTTTAAGTGTATGTGATGTGGTTCGAGTGAATCTAAGGCAACCTCAACCACACTTTCGTGTACGATGAGTATAAATTGCTACTTAACTAAACTTAGAAGGCTAGATATGTTCTTTCGACCCCACCAACCAACTAAACTAAGCTAAGCACCAACTATATACTCCACTTAAAGGACAATCAGTAAGTCACCAACAAGATTTCTCTCCTAGCAAGAGTACTCATCATCAAACTAACCTTTCCATCAATCCTATACCCTTTCAGTCTCAAGTTTTGACTATCTACAAAGACTTGGTGGCCAAGTAAGCCTAAGCAATGTATTGAGCTTATTAATAAGAACACATACTCAATATACACAACCCTAAAAAACTATGGCTAAATGCAAGGTAGCAATGCATCAAACTCACATTTAACTACTCAAACATACTTAATATAAATAACATAAGCATAAGCAAAGCGAAGAGCAAGAGAGAAAGGAAGCTTATCAAAGGAGAAGAAGCCTCCCTCCTTCACGTTCTTCACAGGAAAAATATCTACATGGTTTTGTGGTTTTTTCCATCCACACTTTTTGCTCAAGACAAAAGACTTATACATATACTAAGGCAAAATACTCAAATAGTAAACAAAATATCTAACTAAAATATCCTAAGCTAAAAATATCTACCTAAAAATATCTACTAAGTCATACATATCCATTCCCTTCCTTCACAAAAGACTTAAGCCGACTTTGAGTTTTTCCCTATTTGTTTGTCCAACACTCAGCTTTATTTTTGTTCTGCCCGACTGGTCTGGCGTACGCCAGCTTCACTTGGCATACGCCAGGTCTTCAGTTTTCTCTTTCCCCGAATGCAAATGGTTGTCTGCGTGAATGATCATTCGGGTAACGGGTCCTTGGCATACGCCATGTCTTGTTGGCGTATGCCAGGTAACGTAGATTCGCACTCCTTGCCTTCGTAACATTCCTCTCGCCCATGCCTTCATGCGCTCACTCGATCATTCTCCACTTCCCCCCAAATTAGCTCCTAAAAACAAGCAAACTCAATGAAAAATGATAAACTTAACTAAAACACACAATGAATGAAAACTAACACTACAACAACTAAAACACAACTAAATCAACCTAGAACTCTAAGAACGATCTACTAAAAGGACACAAATAATGAGTGTTTTTGACACTCATCACACCCCCACACTTGAATCTTTTCTTGTCCCCAAGCAAAAACTCAAAATGCGGACAACCTAAAGCAAAATCAAATACAAACAAACAAATACAAAACAAGGTAAAGACATAGCATGAATAGATCAACACTTAACGTCTCTCAAAAACATCAATTGGCATCATAATTAAATCATAATCTAAGTAAGTTCTTCAATCCATAACACAAAGTACAACTAACTAGTAGGCACCTCAGCACTCAATTGTTTAAACAAGTGTTAACTCTACATAAAAGACACTAAAAGCAACTTCCTATCACTCACATACATGTCAATGTACTCAAAGCATCCTACATCCTACTCTGCATTATCTAAAAGTCACAATGGTTGTTAATGATCGGAAGATCTTTTCATCGGGTTGTAATGGGGCTGAAAGTAAAGGTGAGGTATAATATATGGATAATGGCTAAGCCACCCAATCCGAGGACATGTCACAAATGTAACATAAAAAAGCACACTCCCCAAGTATCCCAATTTCATAAGACCGAGAAGCACAACTCTTAACTAGTAAACATGCCTTATTCAAATACAAATTCTTTTTCTCTTCTTTTTTTTCTTTTCTCTCTTTTTTTTTATATATAACATGTTCACAAACTTCAACAAACTATACAAACTTAGCACGTTTTAGGCAAAGACTCAGCTTCTAACACAGCCATACTACAACATCCTAAAGAACATAAACCAAACCAAGCGAAAGCTACCAACTAAATCCAAAACACATGCAAACCTATAAGTCCTCGAATCGGATGATCAAAGGTAGGGAAGATGAATAATACAGTTTGTAGTCGGCTTTCAATCTAAGATTAAGAAAAGGCTAGGCTCAATAGGTTTAAACAATGGATATATAAGGGATTTTGTCTCTAAAACTCTAGGCTCAATGTCAAAGAATGCCTCCATCCTTTCACTAACTTCCACGCAACCTAGACTATGATAAGTACTAGTAGGATACCTCGATCAACTGACTTAAGTATGTACCTTATCAAAAATATAGAGACGGATGTCTCTTCCTTCAGATCAAATACTCACAAGGTTCACTTGTCAACCCTCTAGTCTAGTCTACATAGTGAAACCACTAATCTAAATAATACAGTGTGAGATTTCTACCAATTCTTAGGCTTTGTGCTCCTAACTAAGAAAATGATAAAATTCTAACACAAGTTGAAAATTTTTGAGGGGGATCAAATTATTGAAAAATTCACACCAAGTCTAAACCTAAACAAAACAACCTAACATGCTGACATACTAAACAACCTAAAAGGAAGATTTCGAGAAGGAACCCTCCCCCACACTTGAATGATACATTGTTCTCAAGGTATCTAAGATACTAATAAGCACATAATCTAAAATACAAAAATAAAGTTGAGATAGTTTTATCTCGATGACCTAGTACGCTAAGAAGCATTAGGGAAATTGAACCCTAAAGAGCTCAAAATGGAAACACTTCCGTACCAAGTCACCAAAGATATGAAAAACCAATCTCAAAACAAACATACACAAACAAACATGCAACAGAATAACTCACTAATGACTTGTTATATAGACTACCTTCTTGTGACCTTTTCGACTTTAAGCCTAATAGGATCACTGTCTAATAGCATAACATAATCATTAAATGAGTTACAAACACACAACACAAAAATAGAGTCAAAATACATGAAAATAAACAAACAAAGAAAACAAATAAAGAAAAATACAAAAGTAAAGAAATAGGAGCTCCCTGTCAATCATCAAAACCTAGAGGAGTTGGTGGTGGGAACAAGAAACTGCTGCCAAAGTTCTTCACCCAGGTACGCATCCACTCAGCATGTACTTGCTGCTGCTCCATATGCACCTATTGTGCATCCATGTGAGTTCTGGACTCGGCGTAGAATGTCCTCTACTCCTCTCTCTGAGCTCTAAGCTTGTCCTCCATGCGAGCATTATAATCATACTGGTGATCCCAACTGGTCGCATTGCTAGCTGCATAGTTCTATAGTTGCATGTTGTATCCATAAAACTGCTCTCCGTGACCATATAGCTGTACCTATATCGCAGCCAACTGGTCACGTAAAAACTGAATCTCTAACTGTGAGTCAGGTGCTTAATGACTCAATACTGCATTGTCATGCTGGGCCTGGTACTAATGGCTCGGGCCTGCCTGCTCCTGTTGCTCATGCTGGGCCTCTCTCTATGCTGGCACCCTTCTTGGTGCCCCAAGACGTAACTAGACTGCCTGTCTCTCCTCCCAAGGCTTGTACTCAACAACCTCCACTCCATCGATCATTGTCTGCTTGATTAGCTTGCTCAAATGGAGCTTCTTGATGTCGAGTGACACAGGTTCCATAGCTACTCCTTGAAACTCTATAAACTGCTTAGGATAACGGTGATGTGCAATGCAAGAAATAATATGACCTAAGTACAGATACCTAGGTTCCTGATCGCTAATTGATCGTGCAAAGCAATCAATCACCATAGCAAATGTGCCAAAACGAATGTCATGACGTAAGTAGTCTATTGCGTATAGCTGTGATCGGAACACTTTAGACTCTTCCCATTGACCACCAAAGGTTAAAGTCATAAAGCAATGGAGGATTCTTAGATATGGTTCTCTAATCAGCGCATTAGGCGCCCTCCCTGATTTGTACCTCTCAAAACCCATAATCTCTTGCCAAGCCCTATTGGCCTAATTAGCGGGTGTGAAGTCCAGTGTCCTTGCTCCTGACTTAAGGCAGAAAAGTTTGTTGAAAGTGTCTTTATCCATACTCACATCGGTATCAAAAATACGTGTAGTGAATGAAGACCTATTTGTTGCAACTTGCAATGTGCAGTAGAATTCTAAGACTAGCTCCTGCCTAGCCATAATGCTCCTATTTGCAAAATAATCCCATCCTAGCTTCCTAATCGCTAACCGCAAATCCCTATCAACCCCTAATGTAGTCATATCATTCTAGTTTATTTCGAAATGACTAAGCGTAGTAAAGGGTTTGAGTTTTTGATACCTCTCTCCCTCCCAATTGTTAAAGATTGTGAAGAGAGCATCATAGTGGGCACGGATATCCAGAAGTGGAGAAGCCGATGGTGAAGGTGAAGGGTCTCTCATGCACTTTTCCGAAATAGCATGCGCCAGTTTTCTCTAACACAAATCACATGGCGTGTGCCAGATATGTACAAACCTCAAAAACTACACACTTAAACTAAAAACACTCAAACTAATATATCTAATATAAGAAACAAACATGCTAATCTAATTTTTTTGGCTTTTATGTATGCTGCGTTCCTGGAAAGCTTGAAAACCAGACGCCCCATCTGCATGGGTCATAAGTGCAACTTCTACTTTCGCAAGTCACACAACTCACGAATGGCGTACCATGATGAACTATATCTCCGTGCAACCTTTTTAACTTTAAGCCTAATAGGGTTACAGTATACTAGCATGGTACATCCATTTTGCGAGTTAGTACTATTTTTGCTACAGTCACCTTCGTGTTCTAACTTTCTACTCCTAGGCACTCATCAATGTAAATTGATTAGCACAACAATCATATAGGAGTAACTTTTTATCCCCCATTAATCGCAAAAATGTAGACATGTGCCAATCAACTAAAGAGTCAATAGCACTGATGTTTATCATGAGATTGAGAGGTGTTTATCCTCACCAAAAACTAACCAGTCCCAACCAAGAGTGGGTAGTTATTTAACATTATGGTCGGGTGTTTTACCTTCACTTACCATATCCAAGATTAAAGGTTTAGCAAACCTTCTTATATCTTGAAGTCGAGGGTAAATATTATGGTAGATGACACTAGACTCTTCCACATGCATGGCTTCTTCTTTTTGCTCAAAATCTTCAATATTTGCAAAATCTTTGGTTGAGCTAGAGTTATGCAAAGAGTAATGAGCACTAGTCTTAGGTTCATCAACCTCTATTTTTGTGCTCTTTAAAAACCCTATCTCTTCTTTGTCTTCCTCCTTTTCCTCAATCTTTTCATTCTCTGTTTGAAATGAGTCAATATGAATAGCTAAGCTCGTAGGAGTTTCTTGGTACCAATCATCTATTTCAAAATCCCACAAACAAGTGATCTTATTCTCTATACTAGATACAGCTTCTACGAATGGCATTGGATAGATGTATGATAGTTGAGGAACGTATGATCGTTCCTCAACTTCCAAGTCTATTTGCATATTGCCATCCTCTATTTGCACTTCATTGTCTTCCCATAAATGATGGATTAACTCAGATGGTTTAGATGAGATACCATCTTTTGCATATGCATTGAAGCAAATATGGTCTGAGTGAGCTTGCCTTCTCTCAAAAGATTGAGTTATAGCAGACAACTCCTCAAATTCTTTGAGCTTAACTTCAACATTTTCCATCATCTTATTCATCCTTGCTTCTAATGAGTCTAATCTATCATCAAGGGGATCAGACCTAAATGGTTGTATTTCTTCTTTGCACCTTGAGGAATAAGGATTGCCACTACACATTTGAATACTAATGGTGTCATGTTGCCCCTCATTGTTAAGCGCAAAAGTTTCATTATCTGAGGAGGCTCCATGGGGGGTATCAAACCAATATTCTTTACATTGATTTTTGTTATGTCTTAACCACATGCACCATTCGTAAGTCCAAAGCTAAGCTTTGTTTAGATTAAGTTTTCTTTGATTTTCTTCCACCCATTTACGTATATCCTTAACTTCATCTTCTAAAAATGAACTTCCCGTTCATGTGTACCAATAGCGACCAAAGAAATCCATCTTAACTAGCAAAACTAAAACAACACTATAAAAGAAAATAAAAATAAAAATATACTAATCTAAGTTCGTAAACTAAATTGAGCGTATATAGCTCAATCCCCAGCAATGACGCTAATTTGGTCACTACTAATTTGGTGTGTTTGTGGTGTATTTTGGGTTTGTCTGGCATGCGCCAACTAAGAGTGGCGTGCGCCAATTTTCTCTTTTCAGCATCACTGGCGTGCACCAACTAAAGGTGGCATGCGCCAAGTTATCAGTTACAACAGCACAGGCATACGCCAACTAAGGGTGGTGTGCGCCAGGTTATCAGCAGAAGCAATATAGAGTAAGTCGGGAAATATTGTCCCACAGAGACTGAGGTTCTAGGCTACTCTATGGTTTACAAACTTGTCTAAGATCAGATTATGATGTTTGGTTGATTACATAAGTGACCTAAGTCTAGATAACAAACTATAATGTCACAACTTTTACTAAAGCTAAAGGTTTGCTAGTTTACTAACTAACTACAAATAACAACTTAGGATACTAAAATGAGCAAGTTACTAAAACTAGCAACATAACTAACAGAATCAGGGGGTTTTAAGTTGTATGTGATGTGGTCTGAGTGAATCTAAGGCAACCTCAACCATACTTTCGTGCATGATGAGTCTAGATTGCTACTTAACTAAACTTAGAAGGCTAGATATGTTCTTTTGACCCTACCAACCAACTAAACTAAGCTAAGCACCAACTATATGCTCCACTCAAAGGATAATCAGTAGGTCATCAAGAAGATTTCTCTCCTAGCAAGAGTACTTATCATCAAATTAACCTTTCCATCAATCTTATACCCTTTTGGTCTCAAGTTTTGACTAGCTACAAAGGCTTGGTGGCCAAGCAAGTCAAGCAATGTATTGAGCTCGCTAATAAGAACACATACTCAACATACATAACCCTAAAAAACTGTGGCTAAATACAAGGTAACAAGGCACCAAACTTACATTTAACTACTCAAACATACTTAATATAAATAACATAAACATAAGCAAAGCAAAGAGCAAGAGATAAAGGAAGCTTATCAAAGGAGAAGAAGCCTCCCTCCTTCACGTTCTTCCTAGGGAAAATATCTACATGGTTTTGTGGTTTTTTCCATCCACACTCTTGCTCAAGACAAAAGACTTATACATATACTAAGGCAAAATACTCAAATAGTAGACAAAATATCTAACTAAAATATCCTAAGCTAAAAATATCTACCTAAAAATATCTACTAAGTCATACATATCCATTCCCTTCCTTCACAAAAGACTTAAGCCAACTTTGAGTTTTCCCCATTTGTTTGTCCAATACTCAGCTTTATTTTTGTTTTGCCTGACTGATCACTTGGCGTACGCCAGCTTCACTTGGCGTACGCCAAGTCTTCAGTTTTCTCTTTCCCTGAATGCAAATGGTCATCTACGTGAATGATCATTCGGGTAACATGTGCTTGGCATATGCCATGTCTTGTTGGCATATGCCAGGTAACATAGATTCGCACTCCTTGCCTTCGTAACATTCCTCTCGCCCATGCCTTCATGTGCTCTCCTCAAATTAGCTCCTAAAAACAAGCAAACTCAATGAAAAATAATAAACTTAACTAAAACACACAATAAACAAAAACTAACACTACGATAACTAAAATGCAACTAAATCAACCTAAAACACTAAGAACGATCTACTAAAAGGACACGAATAATGAGTAGCTGTTACTCAGACGACCATTCATTCAGACAACCAGATGAACTCTAAGATGGAAATCACGAAGACCCGGCACACACCAAGTGAAACTGGCGCACACAAACTAGTCTGATAGAAATAAAAAGAATCTGAGTGTTGGAAAAACAAATGGAAAAACTTCCTAAGTTGGCTTATGGCTTTTATGAAGGAAAGGGGGACATGTTAGCTGACTTCCTATATATTTTAGTTAGATATTTGTCTTAGGATAAGTTAGCTAAGATATTTTGTTAACTATTTGACTTTCTAACTTAGTTTATTAGATATTTTGCTAAGTATAAGAAAGAGAGTTAGAAAGAGAAGTGTAAAAGTGACAAAACATCTCTCTCTCTCTCTTGGACGAGCTGGTAAAGGCAAGAAAGATTGAAGAACTAACCTAAGCTTTCTTTCCTTTGCTCTTTCCATATGTAAATAAAGATGCATGTTGTTTATATAAGTATGTTGAGTAGTTTTTTGTGAGTTTTGTGCCTTATTGCCTTGTATGTAGCCACGATTTAGAGGGGTTAATATATGTAGGAATATGTTCTTATTAATGAGCTTATTGCCATGCTTTGACTTGTTTGATCACCGTATTGTTGTACTTAGTCAAATCTTGAGACCGAAAAGAGATAGGTTTGATGGAAATTTTAGTTTGATGATTTGTTGCTTTGAAAGAAGAGAAATCTTCCTTAGTTACTGATTGTGCTTTGAGTGATATGCATAGTTGGTCTTTAACTGAGTTTAGTTGGTTGGTGGAGTTGAAAGAACATATTTAACCTTCTAAGCTTGGTTAATGATCAATTTAGATCTTTCTAGTGTGAAAATGTAGATTAATTACCTTTGAAATACTCGTACCATGTCACATGCTTTGTATACCCCCTAAATCACTTAGTTGCATTGGCTTTTAAGGTACTTAGCTCACTTTTAGTTTTTTAGTTATTGATAATCTGTTTTATAACTAAATCTATCTAAGTGTTAGTTCCTTTTATCTTTATATTTGTGCTTCAAAGTTTATATCATGAGTGTTCAACAACAAAACTTTATAATCTGATCTTAGTTAAGTAGGTAAACCTTAGAGTAGGCTAAAAACTCAGTCTCTATGGATCGACATCCCCGTACTTACTCATTATTACAATCTACTGCAATTCTGTTGATAACTTGGCGTACGCCAGCTATAGTTGGCACACGCCAGGTCTATTTATTTGAGAGCTTTTGGCTCGTGCCTGGTGCAGTTGGCACACACTAGAGTTTAAGTTAGTAAAAAGTTAGCACACGCTACCCTTAGTTGGCGCACACCAAGAAGTCTGGACAAACGATTAATCATTCGGTTTTAAGTAGATTTGGAGTAGAACTTTTAACGAAAGCATTAGCAAAACAAGCTTGCGAAAAGGAAGAGTCATCAATTGGAACCATTGCCGGGGATTGAGGATTTAGACTCTTAATTCAGTTTACGAACTCGAATTAGTATATTTTTATTTTTATTTTATTTTATTTTTGGTTTACTTTTGGACAAAGTGACTTATCTTGCTTGACAAGTTACATGCATGCCCTTAACATGTTCTACCAATACTTCTCCGTTAGAGATTGAAGAGGAAATAACGCGGTTAGAAAGGTCATTTCAGAAGGAGAGACGAGAAAAAGAAAGAATAGACGAAAGGTAGGAAGGTCAAGGGGATAGAGTACGTGGTCCTCGACCTTCTTTAATGGACTATGAAAGACCAACATACGAAACAGCTTTAACCAAAATTCAATGGCCAGCTGTCGAAGCCAATCACTTCGAAATTAAGCTAGCCATGATTCATATGCTTTAAGCTTTGGGTCAGTTCTATGGACTACCTAATGAAGACCCAAATGAATACTTGGGGAACTTAATGGAATTAGCTGATAACTTTAAGTATCCTGGAGCATCTGATGATGCTGTTAAGATCAGAATGTTTCCATATACGTTAAGGGACAAGGCCAAACTTTGGTATAAGCAACTTAAAGGTACTCCAATAACCACATAAGAGCAATCGGCAAATGCTTTCCTTGACAAATATTTCTCTTACTCAAAGACTAATAAACTCGTTAAGGAGATTACCAACTTCGACCAATATGAAGGAGAGTCTTTGAGTGAAACTTGGGAGAGATTTAAGGATTTGCAACAAAAATGCCTACACCATGGTTTGTCTGAGGAGTCTATTCTTAAGACTTTTTATTTTAGCCAGTCACCAACAACAATGAGAACTGTTGACTCTGATTCTAATGGAAATTTCCTTAGAAAGGAAAAGGGTGAAGCCCACCATATTTTGGAGGAATTAGCAGCAATAAACAGGATAATCACCAATGAGAGAAAAACACAATCCATCAGAGAGTTAAGGAAGGTAACTGAGTGAAGCAAGAAAAGAGGAATAATTGAACTTGATGCTTCCTCATCTTTTCAAGCTCAGTTAGATTTAATGGCAAAACAATTGTGTGATTTGACCCTAAACAAAGTTGATGCTATTGTTGTACAACAGCATTGTGAAGCTTGAAGCAACATTGGCCATGAGATTAGTCAATGTGCTATGATGAACCAACCTACAGAGTAGGTCAACTTTGTTAGTGGTCAAGGGCAAGGAGGAAACAAAATGGGTAATAACCCATATTCCTCAACATATAATCCTGGATGGAGAAACCACCCTAACTTCTCATGGAAAGAGAGAAACAATGATGATAGTATGGCAATTGTTCCTGATAAAAGATTGCCTTTACGTGTCTCATAATAAGAACCACCATCTGGTTTTCAACCACATGAGTTCTTGGGAGAAAGAATGGTAGCCCTTGGAGAGATTTTACAAGGTTGAGAAATTTATCCAACAAACTGGAGAATCATCCAATAACCAAAGTCAAATCTTGAAGGCATAAGAGACCCAGGAAGTAAGGCAGAATAATTTGGAACAATTTCTAAAAGGGCAAGCGACTGCCATACGCAACATGGAAGTACAACTTGGGGAAATTGCAAAGACAAATGCACAGAGAGCATCTGGCTCTCTCCCAAGTTCTACTGAACAAATCCTCATGGCCAAGTTAATGCAATCTTCTTGAGAAGTGGTAAGGAATTAGATTCTCAAAAAGTCAAAGAGAAGGCTAAGGAGAGTGATGTTGAAAATCCAAACAAAGATAAGGAGGAAGAAGTTCTTAAGGATAAGGTCCAGCAAGAAGAAGTTATGGAGGAAAAAGAAGTTACGTACTACCACCACCAATGGTCCCCATTCTTCCTTATCCTCAGAGGGTAAAAAGAAAGTTAGGGATGCATGAGAAATTCCTCCGTTTCATAGAGAAAATTAAGAACATTCAAATTAGTGTTTATTTCCTAGAGATGCTAGATCAAGTCCTACACTATGCCAAGTTTCTAAAGGAACTCATCACTAAGAAGATGAAGTGGGAAGATGGAGAGACAGTCACCTTTATGGCTGATTGTAGCTCTCTAATCTTAAAGAATCTTCCGATTAAGCTAAAAGATCTGGGGAGTTTTACAATTCTCTATTTCATTGGTGAAACGGAGTTTCCAAAATGTCTGTATGATTTAGGCACAAGTATCAACTTGATGCCTTTGTCTACATTTTAAAAACTAGGTTTTGTGAAGTTAAGCCAACTTCAATGCTACTCTAATTGGCTGACCAAACTATTAAAAAGCCATACGGTATGGTTGAAGATGTCCTGGTAAAGATTGACAAGTTCATCTTCCCAGTTGACTTTGTGATTCTAGATTTCTCTGAGGACAAGAACTGTCCACTGATTTATGGTAGACCGTTCCTCAATACAATACATACATTGGTAGATGTGCATAATGGTAAATTGGTACTCATAATTGGAGATGAGAAGGTTAAGTTTAACATGACAAGTGTTATGCGTCATCCTCTTGATGAAGAAATGTGCATGAAAATTGATGCTGTGAATGAGTGTATCCTCAAGTTCTGCAAGAAAAATATCTCTAGAATTGAAGATAAAGAACTAGAGATAGAAGAGGAGGATATTGTGGAAGAAGTTAAGGAGGAAATTGATAAGAAAGGTTTACTTGAGGAGCTCGAAATTTATTTGAAATATTGGACTCCACCCTCGATTATGAAGGCTCCTTCCTTAGAACTGAAAGAGCTACCCTCACATCTGAGATTTGCATTCTTAATAAATGGAGGGAAGTTACTAATTATAATATCAAATAAGCTCACTAAGGAGGAAGAAGAAAAAGTACTCATAGTTGTGAACAAACGGATTAAAGCTATTGCTTGGCAAATATCTGATATAAAGGAAATAAGCCCACAAATTATGATGTACTATATTCACATGGAGGATGGAGCGAAGCCAAGAGTAGACCAACAAAGGAGGTTGTTAAGAAGGAAGTGATTAAACTCTTCAAGGCAAGAATTATTTATCCAATTTCAGATAGTGAGTGGGTTAGCCTGATACATTATGTTTCCAAGAAAGGGGGAATGACAGTTGTGATCAACAAGGAAGGAGAGCTCATTCTAACAAGAACTATAACTAGATAGAGAGTGTGCTTCGATTATCATAAATTGAATGATGCCACATAGAAAGATCATTTCTCACTTCCAATCATTGATCAAATGTTGGAAAAGATAGCGAGATATTCTTATTATTGCTTTTTGGACGGGTACTCAGGGTACAACTAAATTGCAATATACCCCAGAAATTAAGAGAAGACATCTTTCACCTGTCCCTTCGATATTTTTGCATATCGCAGAATGCCTTTTGTATTAAGTTGTGCCCCAGCAATGTTTCAACGTTGTATGCAGTCTATCTTCTGGGAGATGAATGAGAAGATTATGGAAATCTTCATGGATGACTTCTCTGCTTTTAGAGACTCATTTGACATTTTCTTGACAATCTAGACAAAGTATTGAAGAGATGTGAGAAAAAGAATCTGGTGCTCAACTGGTAAAAGTGCCATTTTATGGTAGACGAAGAGATAGTCCTTGGGCACAAGATTTCTAGAGGTGGAATGGAAGTAGATAGAGCTAAGACAAAGGCGATAGAAAAGATGGATGCACCAACTACTATTAAAGGAGTTGGAGCATTTCTGGGTCATGCTAAATTTTATATAAGATTTATTAAGAACTTCTTTCTAATCGCTAAGCCTCTAACGAATTTACTAGTTAAGGATGTATCCTTCAACTTTGATGAGCACTGCCTTAAGGCATTTGATGCTCTAAAGAAAGCTCTTATCACAGTTCCCGTGATTTCATCACCAGACTGGAAGCTTCCATTTAAATTGATGTGTGACGCAAGTGATCTAGCTTTGGATTGTGTGCTTGGACAGAAGAAAGAGGGAAAACTCCATGTCATCTACTATGCTAGAGTATTGGCAGGAGCTCAACTCAATTATACAACCACAAAGAAGGAGATGTCATGCCATACTTGCTTGGTTCAAAAGTTATAATTTATACTAACCATGCAGCTTTGAGATATCTGTTCTCAAAGCAAGATGCCAAACCTCGCTTGATGCGCTAGATCTTGTTACTCGAAGAATTTGATTTGTTCATTAAGGACAAGAAAGGAGTAGAAAATATTGTTGCAGATCATCTCTTTAGACTAGAGAAAAGCCGATATGGAGATTGGAGGGAATATTCAAGAAGAATTTCCGGATAAAACTCTGATGGCAATTAGTAGAGTAAAAGCTCTCTCGTATGTGGATTATGACAACTTTATAGTTGGAGGAATTATTCCTACAGATCTGAATTATCCCCAAAGAAAGAAATTTTATGGGATGTTCAGATGTATGTTTGGGATGCCCTATACCTGTTCAAGAGGTACAGTGATGGGGTTCTGTGACATTGCATTACTAGTTGGGAAGTAGAAAATATTTTAGTGCAATGCCACAACACTCCTTACTCAAGTCATTATGGAGCTACAAGAACTGCATCACGAGTCTTCGAATGCAGATTCTATTGGCTTTTCATCTGCAATGGTGCACGTAGTTATGTTGAGCAGTATGAGTGCTGCTAAAGAACGGGAAATATCTCAAAGAGGAATGAGATACCATTATCTGGAATTTTAGAGATTGAGCTCTTTAATGTTTGGGGATTGGACTTCATGGGACCTTTCCCAACATCATATGGCAACAAGTATATCTTGGTAGGAGTAGACTATGTCTCAAAGTGGGTAGAAGCTTTGGCGTCACCGACAAATGATGCTAGAGTAGTTATCCGATTTCTTAAGAAGCTCTTCTCAAGATTTAGAGTGCCACAAGTGATAATCAGCGATGGTGGATCACATTTCTGCAACAAGCAATTTGAAGTCTTGCTAAAAAGATATGGTGTAATGCACAAGGTGGAAACACCTTATCATTCCCAAACAAGCGGACAAGTTGAGCTTTCAAATTGAGAGCTCAAGAAAATCATGGAAAAGATAAGCAGTATAGCAAGGAAAGATTCGTAAAAACAAGCTGGATGATGCCTTATGGCTATATCGAACGGCATTCAGAACACCAATAGGAACGTCACCTTATAGGCTTATTTATTGCAAAGCATGCCATCTTTTAGTGGAGCTTGAGCATCGTGCATTTTGGGCAATTAAGACCCTTAATTACAATTACAAAAAGGCTGGGGAGCGTAGAATTCTCCAACTTAAAGAGGTAGAGGAAATGCGTGACTTATCATTCGAGAGCTCAAGGCTCTACAAGGAGAGTACCAAGAGAAGACATGATGCCCATATCATCAAGAAAGATTTTAAGGAGGAGTAGCATGTTCTTCTCTACAACTCGTGACTAAGACTCTTCCCCAGGAAGCTCAAATCCAAGTGGAGCAGCTCATACTAGATTGTCAAAATGTTCCCTTTTGGGGCACTAGATTTGCAAGATAGCAAGGGGTTAGTCTTTGGAGTCAACGGCCAACAATGCAAAATTTACATCAGAGGGGGCGTCATTAATCGAGATGCGGAGATGCAATTAGTTTATGTGCCATCCAGTGCTTGAACATTTGAAATAGAGTAAGGCTCTTTTAACTGCAGAGAATAAAGAACAGGATATTTTACGCTAAGTATATTCGTCTAGTTAGTGTCTTAGTTTCTAGGAAAATTCCGATTGACATTTGCCTCATCATTCTCTGTTAAGCGAAAGAGACTTTAAGAATTGAGCAACGTGATGAAAATTTCTTAAGACACTCGAGAGGAACATCAAAGAGTGCATCAAAGAGTGCCTACAAAAGGAGGATGAAGAGATTTGAATTTTGCCCCAGGTGTAGCAAGAATAGCACTAACTCGCAAATTGAGCATACCGTGCTACTACGAAAAGGTAGTTTGTCATGGTCTGCCATTTGTGAGTTGTGTGAATTGCAAAAGTCAAAGTTGCACCTGTGACCCATAAGGATGGGGCGTCTAGTTTTCAAGTTTTTCAGGAATATAGCATACATAAAAACCAAAAAAATTATATTAGCATGTTTTATTTCTAATGTTTATTATATTAGTTTTAGTGTTTATATCTTGTGTAAGTAGTTTTTGCGGTTCGTACATAGTTGGCGCACGACCAATGGATATGGCGTACGCCATGTCATATGAGTCCAAAAAAGTTGGCGCATGCCTATTCAACTGGCGTGCGCCAATGTTGGAAAATTGGAGGAGTTGGCACACGCCATTGGACCTAGCGTACGCCCGTTGCAGAATGGTTTATAAAAGTCGCGGGCGTGCGCCATTTTTCATAAAAAATCAAAAATAAATCCTTCCCCCCTCCAAAAAGTTCAAAGTTGAACAAACTCAACCCTCCCAAACCATTTATCCACGTTACCCAATACCCGAAACGTGATTTACAATAGCGGATGATGCAGGATCTAGCCGAATTCAACGCAGAGATAGGACAAAGTATGCAAGAAACCCTTCGCCTTCACCACCAGGTTCTCCACTCCCAGACATTCGCGACTGCTACAATGCTCCCTTCGCAATCTTTCACGATTGGGATGGAGAGAGGTACTAAAGACTCAACCACCTTACTATCTTAAGTCATTTCAACATTGTTTGGAATGACATGAAGAAATTAGGGGTTGATAGGAAATTGTGGTCAGCCATTATGAAGTTACGTTGGGATTACTTTACTAATAGGAGTACAATGGCTAGGTAGGAGCTAGTGCTACAGTTCTATTGTACTCTGCAGGTTGTGGCAAACAGAAGTTCATTAACTGCGCGTGTCTTTGACACAGATTTTGACATGAATGAAACTGAGTTTAATGACCTCTTTAGCCTTAAGTCTGGAGTAGGGTCATTAGACTTCACACCTGCTAGTAAGGCCCATTGGGCTTGGCATGAGATTACGGGCTTTGAGAGATATGAGTCGGGGAGGTCGCCGAATGTGCTAATTAGATAACCACACTTAGGCATCTTCCATCGCTTTATGACTCTGACCTTCAGTGGTTAATGGGAAGAGTCTAAAGTATTCCGATCACAGCTCTACGCCATAGACTGCCTATGCCATGACATACCTTTTAGTACATTTGCTATTGTGATCGATTGCTTTGCACATTCCATTAACGATAGGGAACCTATGCATCTATACTTGGGTCATATTATATCCCGCATTGCACATCAACATTTCCCTGAGTAGTTTGCAGACTTTCAAGGATCATTCGTGGAACTGGTGCTGCTTGACATCGAGAAACTCCATTATAGCAATCTGATCGAGAAGACATTTCTAGATGGCTAGGAGATATGCATCTACAAACCATAGGAGAGGCACAAGACAGTTCAGGATCGCCTTAGAGTAGCAGGGCAGATGCCAGCACAGGAACAGGAGGGTCCTAGTTAGGATCCAGATAAGTCAGGCCCCAGCCATCAGTACCTGTTATAATCGTAGTAAATTATGTCTTGGTCAAGACCACTAGGTTCGAGCTTTGGTTATTTTATGTCGATCGGTTTTAAAAACTGTGTTGGTTAAATTCATCGACCTTTGGAGGAATAGGCATAACATTTTCGTGTGAACTCTGATTTAGATGTTTTCTAGTCAAGTAAGTCCATAACATGTTAGTCTACGACTTTCGTGTTTTGAGTTTTATAATTTCAGCCATGCGTTTTTGAGTTTCATGTGATTTCGGTTGGTTTTATGAATGTTAAGCTTAGTTCGTCGACTTTCGGTAGAAAAATCATAACTTTCGCATACGTACTCCGAATCGTAGAATTCTAAAATGAGAGGATCTATAAGACCTAGATCTACGACATTAATATTGAATGTTTGGTGAAATTCAGAAGTAGGAGACCCCAGCGACCATTGGAATCCCTAGCAACCACTGGGAGGGTCACAAATTTCCGAGTTTTGGGAGCCAACGACCGTTGGGGTGTCCAGCGATCATTGGGCTGCACACTCTTTTTTTAAAAAATTTATAACTTCCTTATACAACCTCTAATTTGAGTGATTTCAATTTGAGTAGGTTCATAACATCCAGAACTACAACTTGGTTAAGAAAGTTTTGACATTTGAGTATTTATTTGATGGGATTATGGGAGAGTTGTGAGTGCTCGATTTTAGTTTTGATTTTTATCGATGTTGGGAGATTTTCTATTTGGTGAGTTATTTGGCTTTTGTGGATTGAGACATGATTTAAGGACTTATTAGAACTTAGGTAGAAGTTTATGAGTGATTGAGAATGACTTGAAAGTCAAGGACCAAAAAGGATAAAAATATCCACTTGCTTATGGATGAACTTTCCATTTAAGGAAAGTTTAGTCAAAATATCTAAAGGGATGGCTTGAGTGGAAGTCATTTGTTCTCATCCATCGAAAACTAAGAGAGAGAGAGAAGAAGAAGAGGAGAAAACGTGGGAAAGGAGGAGAAGGGGAAAAAGAAGAAGATCTTTGACTTTGAAGCTTGGTAAGTGATTTTTTAAACTTAAGTTTATTGGAAATTTGTGTGGAGCTTGAGCTTATCTTGGTTTATATGTAAGCTTGGAATGATTTGAGCACTTTGTAGTTTTGGAATATTGTAGTTTGAGTTAAGATTGAGGTGTTATAAAGAAGATATGATGATTATAGATGAGTGAGTTGTGCTTTAATATTGAGATAAGAGAACTTTATGCATATTTTTAGAGAACTTTTGGTATGAGCTTGGTGAAGAGCATGTATGGATGTTAAGGTTTGGTTGATGATTTGAGGAGATTTGATAATAAGTTAAACTTCGTGTTAGATTAGAAGACTATTATGCCTATTTTGAAGACTTTGTGAGAGAAACCATATTTAGGAACTTAGGTGTGATTTTTCCCTTTTGCTTATGTTTGAGAAGTTGATGATATAGAGAATTATTCTCTTGTTAGTTGTTTGACATTTCGGAATTGAGAATTCGAGGGATGTGAAGAGAAGTGTGAAACTCCTTTGGTGACTTGCGCGATTTGGTGTAAGGTGAGGGGGTTATTATGTGATTTGATATGTTTGATATAATGTGATATGTGTTTACATTTGAATCATTGTCTATGTAACCATAATTGATTTGATATGAATGATATGATGTGATGAGAGTGTACATTGGAATCGATATCTATGTGACATTGGACTTTTTCTTGATAATTCGCCATTGATGATTGTGTGATTGTATATGATGTGCGAGATGAGTTGTGATTTGATATATTTGACGATTACTTGGAATATGTGCAAATTTGGTGATTATGTATCCGATAGTAATGATGAGTGACGTCTGGGAAATATTTGATGTGATTTGTTATGTGCGTACGTTCGAATGTTTGTCTAATGAGATTTTAACATTTCCTTAGAATATATCTGGAAATTTGGTAATTATGAGTATGAATGTGATATGAGAAATTGTTGGTATGAGGTTGCGTACGTGATCAACTAGTCTTGGTCAGTATGTATGTTTGTGATAAATTCTGTTATGAGTAGTGTGATGTGAAACCTACGAGTTTATGTTAGTTGGTATGATTGATTGGTTGGTTAAGTATTTATAAGATATGGAAATTTGTGGTATGATGTTGACGATACCGCATTGGCTCATGACGCACATATGTGTTTAGGAGACGTCGGCAATACCACATTGACTCGTGACGTGCTCATGTGTTTATATGATATTGGCGATACTGCATTGGCTTGTGACGTGCATATGTATTTAGGAGACATCGGTAATACCACATTGGCTCGTGACATGCTCATATGTTTATATGACGTTAGTGATACCATATTGGCTCATGACGTGCATATGTGTTTAGGAGACATCGGCAATACCATATTGGCTCATGACGTGCTCATGTGTTTATGTAATGTCGATGATATCGCATTAGCTCGTGACGTGCATATGTGTTTAGGAGATGTCTGCAATATCATATAGGCTCGTGACATGCTCATGTGTTTGTGTGACATTGATGATACCATGTTTGGATCATGACGTAACTATCTATATGTATGCAAGTTGAGAGGAGCGTATCTATACTCGTTTGTTAGTGTAAAGTCTTTATTCCAATTAGTTTGGAACTCTGAACAAGTAATTATGATATATAATTTGTCTGTTTTGGCACCATTTTGCGAATGTCTATGTATGAAGTGAATGTGCATATGGAGTGCTCTACCAGTGACACTAAATTTGAATCGGGACAGTTCTGAGCTCATCTATTGTGTGTGTGTTCATTTGTCTTTGTCAAAGTTCTGTTACGTGGCCATGGATGACCTTTCGTGTGATATGATACCTCGTTAAAGTTATTACCATTTGGCTATGTCAGTGTATGATGAGATGCAATTGTGTCTGTGGAGGTTTGTAAATACATGTGTATTTTAATATTTTCGGCTAAGTATTTCAAAATACTTATCCCCTCCCTCCACAGGTAATCAAGGTTAAGGATCAGAATATTCGAAGTCTTTAGATGGTATTTCTCTTGGTGATCTTAGTTGTATCGCTCTGTTATACATTGTAGGACTTTATGTCTATATCTAGAATTATGTAAGAATGTTTTTAATATATATGTATTTGAATTATGATATACGTTTCTGCATATGTATAACTAAGTTATGCTTCCACGATTATGATTTGCATACATATTGTCTAAGGCTGGTTGGACCACGGCTCTCCGGCTTGGAGAACGTGATCTAATGCCATGTCAGCGATCTGGATTTGGGTTGTGACAGAGTTAGTATTAGAGCTATAGGTTTTTAGAGCTCTAAATTTGATGAGGTTAAGTCGAGTTTGAATTATGTGTTATGTATAATAGAGCATAGGATGTGTCATGTCTTTGCCTTCTTTCGTCTGTCAGTTCTTGTGTGCTTAATCTTAACTCCTATATATAGGAGGATATGACTAGCAATCCTAGCGATTCCAAATTGGCAAGAGGGAATGGTGAGAACTCCCAAGTACGAGGGAAGGAAGTTGTATGTGAGAATGTACCACCAGTTAAAGTCACAACTGAGGGTGGCATTGTGAGGGATGAGATCCCTATACCTGTCACTAATGCACTTGTGCTTGTGTTAGAAAGGTAAGATAGCGATAGTATGGATCGTGTGATGAAAGCGATGGAGAAACTCATCGCTGTTTAGCAAATTCAGATGGAGCAGAGCATCACTAAAGCTTCTAAGGATGATTCTTTGGGTGAGTTTCTAAGGTTGAAACCACCAACCTTTTCTGGTATGAAGGGTGATCCTCAAGTATTCATCGATGAGATGGAGAAGAGGAAGAGAATTTTGAGATGTGATAGGGTGAGAATGGTGGAATTGGCTTTGTTCTAGTTGATCGGTGAAGTTGGAGTATGGTTTCAGAATGAGGGGTCTTATGCTTGGACCTGGGAGGTCTTCAACAAGGCTTTGTTGGATTGGTTTATGCCAGAGAGTCTGAAGGATGCTCGAGCTCTCGAGTTTGAGCGATTGGTGAAAATTCTAGAGATGACAGTGGCTCAAGATGATGAGAGATTCAGCTATTTGTCGTGGTATGCAAAGCATTTGGTTCCTGATGAGGAAAAGAAAGTGAAGAGGTTTGTTTATGGCCTTGATGACTCAATGTTCAAGGTCATGATGCCTCGTAGTTTTGAGACCTATGCGGCTACGGTAGATTGTGCTCGGACTTTAGAGCTATGAGACAATGATCGTCAAGCAACTCTGAGCCAATCTAAAATTCAGAGGTCGGATAAGCAGCCACAGAGGAGTGTGAACCAAGGGTTCAGGCTACAAGAGAGATGGTTTCGTGGTTAGTCTATGCCTTCTAGGGGCGGAGGAACCGTTGGTGGATTTGGCGGAGGAAATGACTTTCATGGACAATGGTTCAATCTGAACCAATCCAACAACTTCAGAAGGTGTCCTAAATGTGATAAGCAACATCTAGGGGATGTGTACTACCAGAGCATAAGAGTTTGTTTCTGATGCGGTAAGATAGGCCATTGGGTAAAGGATTGCCCTACCAATGGTCAACCTTGACAAGTGGCAAATTTGGTACAATCAACACTAGTGATTCCTCAACCATAGGATCAGAAGGAAGCAGCTCCAAGGATCGAGGGACCTAGATCAGAAGGTGGAGGAAACAGAGCGCAACTTTGAGTATGTGCTCTGACAAGGATAGATGAGTTTAAGTGTTGTATGGATTGTATATGAATGTGTTCAACTTATTTCCGAATGGTAAATTGCGACTGAACTTGGCATGTGTTTCGCTAAAGTTCAGTTGGCAAAATAGAATGGTTGTGTATATTTGTGAGTAGTACTATACCCATGAATAGTACCAATACCGTACATATGAACAGTAACCTTTGGACTATAATCAAGGCAAGTATTGGACACTTTCTCTGTAAGACGAGATTGCCCCGTATATTTTAGTGCACTACAGACTACGGAAATCGTCCCCAAGATACAACGACTATTTAGGTGTTTTCAAGAACATTGCATACATATCTCAAAACTTTTGGGCGAACCCTTATATACCCAGAATTTTTGGACTCTTTATGTCCTATTATGAAGAATGGGGAGAGAGAAGAATACGACTTCCTTACGAAAAGGTTTGTCATTTTGATTTGAGACAATTTTGAAGTGAGGAGGGCACGCCTATTTACAGACAAGGAAAGTCGGTTACTATTCATGCTACAGTAACTACTACAATAACCGACGGCTTTACTATTCTTGCTAACATGAATAGTAACTACCTCAATGAATAGTAACTGTCCCGATGAATAGTCTGTCCTAATGAATAGTAACTATGCTGATAAATAGTAACTATTTCGGATAAACTATTTCATACGACATTAGACCCTCCTAGGTGCTGAGTGCACCTCAATGTACCCAAGTACGTGCTTCGAGCCTCGAGCCCAAGCTCGGCCCTGACCTCGGCCCCGTGCCCGTGTGATGTGGTCTAAAACACGCATTAAACGCATAGGATTTTGAGTTGTTTTTATACTTTTATCATTAGTTCAGCATTATTTTAGTCATATTTTGAGTTTTAGGTGACTAATGGGCTCTTTATACTAAATTATAGGAAAAGAGGCAAATTTGGAAAGGAATTTTGCATGAAGGAGGAGTCTAGCAGGGAGAGCTATCTTGGAAGGGCTTTTTCGTCAGTTTCAGAGCAGAATTTGAGGAAGAGTATCAAACACAAAATTGAAGATCTTTCTTTCTTTTTTCTATCCATATAAAGAACGCACCAATTTCAGTCCGGAAGAGAAAGTTATGGTCAAAACACTGAAGACAGATCTGATAGGAGACTATTGCAGAAATTCAGGGGCAATATTGTAAATTACATGGAGGACGACCCTTGTACGTTTTCTGAGTTATTAGGACTTATAAAAACTCTCTAGACCTAGTTTTTAGGCAACTTTGCATTCCAGAGAACATAACCCATTTTTATTTTGCCTTTGTCATGAATATGAGGAACTAATCCTCTAGGTTGATTTGAGAGAGGAGACCCAAGGATTCAGTTGTGAGGATCTTGTTTATTTCAATCTTATTCAGTAGTATTTATTTATTTCCTTGTGCTTATTTTTGTTCATGAATGGTTTGCAGTTGTGAATCTATTTTAGAACTGATTTGCCATTGATTTCTGATTAGCGGTTGCTGTTAGGAATTGAACTAGGAGCAAGGTTAATTTTGCGAGGAACGGTTGTTACCAAACTGATTAACTAGGAATAAATAAGGCTAGTTTGTACATACCAAGGTTTTGAGTATAATCGCTAGGAGTAGGAACATCTATTCTTAATGCTATTGCCTTCTAGATTAGAAATCGTTTGATATTATATCTGTTAGCTGATAAAAAATTAGTTAGGCAGTTGCGTAGCTAGTTGATTATAGGATGTTAGTGGTCTCTTTGTGGTTGCGGGAGATTTACCCCTATTTGCTACATAAGTTAGATTATCTTTTGTGATCCAGTGATCAACCGACCTGCCGTGGTACTCCAATCTCAAATCTACCATTTTCTCTTATTGATATTTACTCGTACAATTTTCTTTGTTCTTGTTAATTTGATTTTGTCGTCACTCTTACGAAGCCCCCTTTTTACTTGTTTTAATAGTTAGGTTTATTGAATATTCATCCCTCCTTGGATCTGACTCGGTATTTCCACTACTTGCTATAAATTAGTAAGCCATGAGTATCGGTTTATTTTGAGAGGCTTTGACACGCTCGTCAAAATTTGGCACCGTTGCCGGGGAGGTTTTGATTTATTTGATTAACCTAATTTTTTTTATGTTAACTTGTTCTTCAGGTTTAGGAACTTTATCTTTTGACCAGGAGATCGAGAAGACTACAAAAGCAAACCGGAAAGCCAAGAGACAAGCTCATACTTCTGGTGATTCGGATAGTGAGAGAGACTACTCTGCTTCTTCATCTAATACTGAAAGCATTCCTGAAGAGAGTCTCAGCATGGCAGCACAACAACTTACCATGAACGCCATGGCTGATAATGAGGTTAATCAGCAACCATTATGTATTGTGCTTCCTAATAATATTCCTCTATTTGAGCTGAATTCGAGTTTGATTCACCGACTACCTACCTTCCATGGACGAGCTGGAGAAAATGCCAATAGACATCTACAAGGAATTCACATAGCATGCTCCACTATGAAACAAGTTGGGGTCTCTACTGATTTAATAAAGCTGGTGGCATTTCCATTCTCCGTTGAAGACAAAGCTAGAGATTGGTTATATAGTCTTGATCCAGGATCGATAACGACATGGGCAGAATTGCAAAAGAAGTTCTTGGATAGATACTTTCCTGCTTCAATTGTGATATCCAAGAGGAAAGAGATTAGTGGCATAACTCAGCATTTTGGCGAGATATTGTATGAATATTGGGAGAGATTTCAACAGTTGTGTTCTAGTTGCCCTCAACACCAAATTGCAGAGAATCAGCTAATACAATATTTTTATGAAGGGCTTCTTCCATCAGAAAGAAGCATGCTTGACGCTGCTAGTAGAGGTGACTTCATGGATAATACACCTGCTCAAGCCAAACAACTGATTGAAAGGATGGCCAAGAATACACGAGGACGTCAAAATTTAGGAGAACAGAGAGTCAATGAATTGGGAACCTCTAATTTGGAGGAAAAATTTAAGGAGCTTGCGGCATTTGTGAAATCAACTTTAAAAAATGGCTTAGTCAAACCAATAGTATGTGGTATTTGCTCTACTCAAGGACACCATTCAGAGGCATGTCCTGAGCTTCAAGAAGAGGCATTTGTCGTGGGTCATGGTGATTATCAACAAAAGAGGAAGTATGATCCATACTCTAATTATTACAACCTGGGCACTAGAGATCATCACAATTTTAGATATGGACCTGCTCAAGGACAACCAACTCAAAGAACACAAACTGCCTATGAAAATCCCATACCTGAGCCATCTCAACAACAACCAGCTAGTTCTTCTCAGTCTTTAAGAGTTTGGTCATCAACACAAATCAGAGTCTCCAAATTACTAATCAGAGTATCCAACAAAATATCCAAGCCACGAATCAAAGTATCCAACAGAGTATCCAAGCCACTAACCAGAGCATTCAGAATCTTGCCAACCAAACGAATGCAAGTATCAAGAATGTTGAAAGGCAAGTGTCTCAGATTGCAGCTGATATAAGAGAAATGAAGAACTCTCAAGGGAGACTACCATCTCAAACAGTAGTAAACCCAAGAGAGAATGCAAGCGCTATCACCCTACAAAGTGGAAAAACTTTGGAAGCAGCACCAATTTTGGATGAAAACACTCAAGTTAAGAAAAAGACAAGTGAAGCTGAGAAGAATGTGGAGAAAGAGAAGAAAACTATGAAGTTGAAGTCCCAAATAGAGATTCTCCCACCTTTTCCTGGAAGGTTTGCTAAAGCGAAGAAGGAAGCTGTTGAGCAAGAAATTTTAGAAACTTTTCGAAAGGTAGAAGTAAATATTCCATTGCTCGATGCCATCAAGCAGGTGCCAAGATATGCAAAGTTTCTCAAAGACCTCTGCACCAATAAGAAGAAATTAGGGATGGATGATAAGGTTAGAGTGGGCGAGAATGCTTCAGCGATCATCAAAAGGAAGCTTCCCTAAAAGTGCAAAGATCCAGGTATGTTCACTATTCCATGCACTATAGGAAATATGAGAATTGAAAGAGCAATGCTTGATTTAGGTGCATCTAACAATGTTATGCCTTTGTCCATTTATAAGATTTTGAATCTAGAGCCTTTAAAAGACACTAGAATCATTATTCAATTGGCTGATAGATCTAATTCTTATCCTGAAGGAGTTTTAGAAGACGTGATTATGAAAGTGAATGAATTCATATTTCCTGTTGGTTTTTATGTGATTGATATGGATGATGAATCTTGCTCTAATTCTTCTCACATCTTACTTGGACGACATTTCATGAAAATTGCTCGAACTAAGATAGATGTGCATAATAGAACTCTTTCATTAGAATTTGATAGGGAAGTGGTTACTTTTAACATATTTGATGCTATGAAACACCCACCAGATTCTACAACTACTTTTTTTATTGATGTGATTGATCCACTTGTTCAAGTCGCTTTTGAAAGAATATGTGTGAAGGACTTGCTAGAAAGGGTGATACGAAATTTAGCGACTGATTGTGAGGCACCTATGGCTCTTGAGGAGGAAGATCAAGACACTATCATGACTCTCTACTCACTTCAAGAAGTCCCAAAAAGGTATGAGAACTCTATAATTCCTCTACCGGTTACTAATGAACATATTCTTCCTTCTGTGGAACAGGCTCCTAAGTTAGAATTGAAGAAGTTACTCGAGAACCTCAAGTACGTATATCTTGGCAATAAGGATACATTGCCAGTAATTTATTTCAAAAGACCTTGCCATGTCCCTGGAGCAACAATTGATCGAAGTACTAAGAGAGTATAAAACAGCAATCGGATGGACATTGGCAGACATCAAAGGTATCAGCCCTTCAGTCTGCATGCATCGAATTCTCCTAGAGGAAAATGCTAAGCCAAAGCGAGACCTATAATGAAAGCTTAATCCTGCCATGAAGGAAGTTGTGATGAAAGAAATTATCAAGCTCCTTGATTTAGGAATCATCTACCCCATCTCAGATAGTCAATGGGTCAGCCCAATTCATGTGGTTTCAAAGAAGACTAGACTTACATTGGTTGCAAATGAAAAGAATGAGATGATACTCATGTGAGTTCAGAATGGTTGGCGTGTCTGTATTGACTATCGCAAGCTCAATGCTGCAACAAGGAAAGACCACTTTCCCTTACCTTTCATTGATGAGATGCTAGAACGACTTGCAGGTAAGTCTTATTTCTGCTTTCTTAACGGTTATTCAAGTTACTATCAAATAGTAGTTGACCCCAAAGACAAAGAGAAAACTACATTTACTTGTCCATTTGGTACATTTGCTTATCGTCGTATGCCTTTTGGATTATGTGATGCTCCTGGTACTTTTCAACGTTGCATGATGAGCATATTTTCTGACATGATAGAGAATTGCATAGAGGTCTTCATGGATGATTTTACTGTTTATGGCGATTCTTTTAATCATTACTTAGAAAATCTTTCAAAAGTGTTGCAACGTTGCATCGAGAAAAGTCTAGTCTTGAATTACAAAAAGTGTCATTTCATGATCACTCATGGTATTCTTCTCGGACATGTGATTTCAAAAAAAGTTATTGAAGTTGACAAAGCAAAGATTGATTTAGTTTCTAATCTTCCCTACTCAATTAATGTTCGAGAAGTACATAGTTTTCTTGGTCATGCAGGATTTTACCATCGCTTCATCAAAGATTTCTCTAAGATTGCTCTACCTTTGAGCAACTTACTCAAGAATGACGTTGAATTCAATTTTGGTGAGGAGTGCAAGGAAGCTTTTGATAAGTTGAAGGTGTTACTAACCACTGCGCCAATTCTATAACCTCCTAATTGGAACTTGCCATTTGAGATCATGACGGATGCAAGTGACTATACTGTGGGAGCAGTTCTGGGACAACGAGTTGAAAAGATCAGTCATGTCATATACTATGCCTCAAAGACTTTGGATGGAGCCCAGCGCAATTACTCCACCACGGAGAAAGAATTACTCGCCATTGTCTTTGCCTTGGACAAATTTCATTCTTACCTTTTAGGGACAAAAGTCATTATTTACTCCGATCATGCTGCACTCAAATATTTATTAGCAAAGAAAGACTCTAAACCACGTTTAATTTGCTCGATTCTTTTGCTACAGGAATTTGATTTGGAGATTCGAGACAAGAAAGGCTCTGAAAATTTAGTAGCAGACAATTTGAGCAGTTTGGAACGTGCTGAAGAACCACTACCCATTTTCGATGATTTTCCTGATGAACAACTTTTTCATATTGAGGCAGAAGAAACATGGTATGCTGATCTCGTCAATTTTATTGTGACTGGTAAGACTCCGCCTGGTTTGACAAAAGCAAAAAGGCATAAACTTCATAGTGATGCAAAGTACTTTATTTGGGATGAACCTTTTCTGTGGAAAATTGGTAGTGATCAAGTTATTCGTCGCTGCGTGGCTTCTAGTGAGTACGAGTCCATCCTAAATTATTGTCATACATATGCATGCGGAGGCCACTTTGGTCCTAGACAAACTGCTAGGAAAGTGCTAGATAATGGATTCTATTGGCCTACTCTATTTCAGGATGCTTATACATTTTGCAAGAGTTGTGATCGTTGTCAACAAGTAGGAAATATTTCTCGTAGAAATGAGATGCCTCAAGTTCCTATACTTTTCTGTGAGATATTTGACGTATGGGGTATAGATTTTATGGGACCATTTCCTAGCTCTTTAGGTCATATTTATATTCTACTTACAGTAGATTATGTCTCAAAGTGGGTGGAAGCAAAGGTCACTCAAACTAATGATTCTAAAGTTATTGCAGGATTTTTGAAATCTAATATCTTTAGTAGCTTTGGCATTCCACGGATCATTAGCGATCAAGGAACTCACTTCTGCAATCGCACAATTGAAGCACTTATGAAGAAATACGGTGTGCACCACCGTGTCGCTACCACATGCCACCCTCAAACTAATGGACAAGCCGAGGTATCCAATCGACAGGTGAAGCAAATATTGGAGAAAACAGTAAACCCATCTCGTAAAGATTGGAGCTTACGGTTGGATGATGCTCTCTGGGCTTATCGCACAGCCTATAAGACACATATAGGTATGTCCCCTTACCGCTTGGTATTCGGAAAATTATGCCACTTACCTGTAGAAATTGAGCACAAAGCATATTGGGCGGTCAAGTAATGCAACATGAATTTCCACATGGTCAGTGAAGAACGCAAACTGCAACTGCAAGAATTGGAGGAGATCCGTCTAGAAGCTTACGAGAATGCGACAATGTATAAGGAGCGCACAAAAATTCTACATGATAAATTGCTCCTTCGCAAAACTTTTACTGTGGGCCAAAAGGTACTGCTCTTCAATTCACGATTAAAACTAATGCCTGGTAAGCTTCAATCTCGTTCGACCGATCCGTTCATTGTGCTTCGAGTATTTCATAATGGAGTTGTTGAAATTCAGAATTTACGCACGAACAAAATTCTTACAGTCAATGGACATCGTCTTAAACATTTTGTTGAGAATTTTGTAGGAACACTGGATGAGACCGTGAACCTCGCACTACCAATTTATGCTACGGAGTAATCTGGATTGATCGTCAAGCTATTGACATTAAACAAGCGCTTATTAGGAGGCAACCCAATTTAGTATTTCAATTTTTAGGTTTTATTACATGCTTAATTTTTGTTATTTAATTGGGTCTAATTCATGTTAATTTTTTTTTTCTCTCACAATTTTCAGAAGAAACGAAAAAAATGTCATGGAAAAAGGTGTACAAAAATTGCAATAGACAAAATTCCGTGACAAGCAAGGAAGCTCCATTATGTAATCCCTCTTTATTTAATCCCCTCGAAGAGAATTCCTGCCAACGTGACGAAGTGTACAGGCTTCCACCTCCTCCTCGCATCGGACAATCTAACCTCGTGACGAAGTGAACAGGCATTTTACACTCTCCTTGCAGCGAGAAGCTTACCTCGGGACGGAGTACAACTGCAACACCGACATTACGAGAATTTGTCGGACCCACGTTTCTCCAGCCGAGAAAATATAGGAGCCATTATTTTATTTTATTTTCCTTTGATAATTGAACTGAGATTGCGTCTCCTAATTAAACTCCTCTTTTCTGTTTTTCAAGTCCTTCCTAATCAAATATGCATTCTATTTAATTGATTTACCGATTGTGGTTTTTGTCCAGTAACAAGATCGCACATCAATTACTCAAGCTACTCAATTTTTGTTCCGATCCTTCTTGTCCACAGAGCGATGCCTCCAAAGAAGCACGTTGTTGCTCAAGCGAGTCACGGCAAGCGGAAACGAGGAGAAGATGCAATCTCACAACAAGTCGACCTTCGTGACACGTACAAGGCACCGTTCCTTATCCGTGATGATGTCGAGGGTAAACGTTTTCAATCGCTACCTTCTAGAAAAATTGTGTCAAATAAATAGTTTGATTATCATATGCTTGAGTATATTGGATTGAAAACTAGAATCAACGAATTGAGTGAAATTTTTGGATGGACACGTTTTCTTGCAAAACCGTTGGAGACTTACGAGTCGTTGGAGAATTTTTCACAATCCTAAAGATAAATGATGATTTACAAGTTATCCAATGTCGTTTGAATGGACATGATTTTAGAGTTGACAACACCATCATGCATAAAGCTTTCAGATTTCATAAAGATGGTTGTGCTAAAATTCCTTCAACATTTTGTGAGAAAAAGAGTTGGTGTAAATTGACTGGCTTAGAAAATTTTTGCATGACCAACCCTTCTAATGGATTCATTACTGACCATGCATATCTACTTTTACATAAGTTTATGTGTCATGGAATTTATGGAAAGAAGGAGAGCAATAAAGTCTCCGGTCCGGAGTTGTTTTTGCTTATATGTTTGCAAGATAAGAAGCCGATCAACACCATGTACCATGTTTTTCAAGTGATGCACAATACGTTGACTCGATCGAACACTGTCATTGGCCTAGGACATTTTGCCACTGGTCTTGCCAAGTTTTTTGATGTGTTTCCTACGACAATCTCCCGACCACTAGCTCGCGGCCATATCACGCACGGTACTCTCATCCGCGCAGAAATCATGACTACTACAGGAAAACTAATTGATGCAAAAGAGAGGAGTTGTTGGCAAGCATTAACAACATAAGAAAAGTGCGCTGGAGCAAAGGAGAATTCAGTCACAATTCTATCTACAGCTGCAGAAGGAGCTATACACACTACTTTGACCACGCTACTAGCTTAAATGGAGGAGCACTCTCTATCTACGTGCAATCTGAGCTCAGTGATTTAAAAGCATGTCTAACCAACATAGAGCGTGAGCAAACCCATGTCATATCTCTGCTCCGCCTTCGTCTCATGCAACCTGAAAGTACACCAATGCCACCCTCACCATGCGAATCACCACTCGAGGGAGTCCTTGAACCCTAAACTCTTACGTTTTTTTATTTTTATTTATATTTATTTATATTTATATATTTTTAATTATTTATTTATTTTGTGTTTCATGATTTGTTGTCCTGTTTTTCTCGTGTGTCTTGTCTGTTTCGATTTATTTGATTTTTAATTTTTAGGTTACCCTATAACATGAGGACATGTTGTTCTCTATGTGTGGGGATGTTTGGATAAATTTTGGTTTGTTTTGTGTGTTATGGCAACACGTGCGTGAACTTGCAACCTTGAATTTTTGAGCCTTTAGCAACTTATGATCCTTAGAAAAGCTCATGCTAGGATAAAATTAGCAAGGATATGATAAAGTCTATATTGAGAATTAGTTCTTGCTTTTCAAAAATCTCATAATTAGATTAAGCGACCACTAGTGTACAAGACTGATAGAACACTTGAGAGAATTCAGGTGGCACGGCTATAGTAACCAACTCCCGCTTATATCATGAAAATGTTTTAGCTAACTTGCGTGAGGATTAACCGAAAAAAAAACTTGCTACCCTTCTATGTTTAAAAAAAAAATTGTTCTTAAGGGATGTGAAAGAAAGGAAAGAAAATTGAAATGTGGAATGTGGAAAGCAAGGTAGAATGAGAAAGAATGCTGGCGGGAGGGCAGTAGTTAGGTAAATAATTAGAGTTGATGTTGCCTCCGGCCTGATTAGGATGAAGCTTGAGAATAGTTATAGGTGTAACTGGAGCAACAAAAAGTTGTAAAATCCGGCCTATTGACATCCAAGAGTGAAGTCCCAAGTGCCATGCAAGTTGAGTGCTAACCATGCTGACCTAAAATGTTTTGGGACGAGGCCAAGCTAAACAGCATTATAAGTGCCTTAATATTCAGTCATGCCTTGTGCTTATTGATGTTGTGTCCCTAGTGGTCTTCACCGCTTTTGAATGATTAAAATTATGGAAAACTAGTTTGATTTGTGGGCTAGACTTGAATTGCAAAATTAACTTGGCATTGGAATTTCTAGGGATAGTTTGTTGTTAATCGTTTATTAATTCAGTATGGTTAAAGTGCAAGTGCTCGAGTTGCCAATATTTATTTCATGTGTATCTATTGTGTGTTTTCTTTTATTCTTGAGTCTGTCTTTTAATTTTATGTGTTAGATCGAGTCTTGCTTGGGGACAAGCAAAGTTTAAGTGTGGGGATATTTGATGTGTGTCTAAAACATGCATTAAATGCATAGGATTTTGAGTTGTTTTTATACTTTTATCGTTAGTTCAGCATTATTTTAGTTATATTTTGAGTTTTAGGTGAATAATGGGCTCTTTATACTAAATTATAGGAAAAGAGGCAAATTTGGAAAGGAATTTTGCATAAAGGAGGAGTCTAGCAGAGACAGCTATCTTAGAAGGGCATTTTTGTCAGTTTCGGAGAAAAATTTGAGGAAGAGTATAATACAAAATTGAAGATCTTTCTTTCTTCTTTTTATCAATATAAAGAACACACCAATCGGAGTCCGAAAGAGAAAGTTTTGATCAAAACACTGAAGACTGATATGATAGGAGACTATTGTGGAAATTCAGGGGCAATATTGTAAATTACATGGAGGACGACCCTTGTAGATTTTCTGAGTTATTAGGACTTATAAAAACTCTCTAGACCTAATTTTTAGGCAACTTTGCATTCCAGAGAACAAAACCCATTTTTATTTTGTCTTTGTTATGAATATGAGGAACTAATCCTCTAGGTTGATTTGAGAGAGGAGACCCAAGGATTCGGTTGTGAGGATCTTGTTTATTTCAATCTTATTCAGTAGTATTTATTTATTTCCTTGTGCTTATTATTTTTCTTGAATGGTTTGCGGTTGTGAATCTATTTTAGAACTGATTTGCCATTGATTTCTGATTAGCGGTTGTTGTTAGGAATTGAACTAGGAGCAAGGTTAATTTTGCGAGGAACGGTTGTTACCAAACTGATTAACTTAGCATAAATAAGGCTAGTTTGTACATACCAAGGTTTTGAGTATAATCGCTAGGAGTAGGAACATCTATTCTTAATGCTATTGCCTTCTAGATTAGAAATCGTTTGATATTATGTCTGTTAGGTGATAAACAATTAGTTAGGCGGTTGCGTAGCTAGTTGATTATAGAATGTTAGTGGTCTCTTTGCGGTTGCGGGAGATATACCCCTATTTGCTACATGAGTTAGATTATCTTTTGTGATCCAGTGATCAACCGACCTGCCGTGGTACTCCAATCTCGAATCTACCATTTTCTCTTATTGATATTTTTTCGTACAATTCTCTTTGTTCTTGTTAATTTGATTTCGTCGTCACTCTTACAAAGCCCCCTTTTTACTTATTTTAATAGTTAGGTTTATTGAATATTCATCCCTCCTTGGATCTGACTCGGTATTTCCACTACTTGCTATAAGTTAGTGAGCCATGAGTATCGGTTTATTTTGAGGGGCTTCGACACGCTCGTCACCGTTTCCGTACCCGTACCCGTGCCTTTGGGCTTTGGGCTTCATTCACTTTTCTAACACTTGTTAGCTGACAGTAGATTAAGTTGCTTATACAAATGCAAATGTCAAACTTACCATCCTCATAGAACCTGTGTTCAGAATTTGAAGCTGGATATACCGCTAGATTAACATGCTTTTCCTCCGAATACTTCTCCACCAACCTCGTCTCAATTTTATCATGCATCAAACTTGCTTCCGTAGAAAACTCTTTCTTCGCAAGCTTCGCTTTCAATAGGATATCTTTCTGTATTTTCAACTGATATTTGGTTAAATCCATCACCGATTTGATTTGGTGAGGAGACTGAAACTGGATCGTCGACCAGAAAGGACTCGGGAAGCAACTCTGTCGCATACTCAGTGCAAAATTGCTTCACATTTTCTCCAACCGTCTTTACTTTGTCTTCCATATACCTGTACCCTTCCTGTACAGTTTTGTTTTCCATGCAAAATATGCAACAAAAAAAAGGAAGCCAGGAGGATTCAGAAGGAAACCAACAATCGTCCGACAAAATTCTCACACAGAAGTTGCATATATTGTGCTGAGCCGAGTCAACATCAAGCAGACAGTGAAGTCGAACAAATATCGCCAGAATAGTCTAATATATAATCATCTTGTCCGCAATTTCTCCATTAGCAAAAGAATCGATGTTTGTCTTCAATGTGAGACTTTTGCTTCCATGCTGATGCAAGTCAATATAGTTTCAGCGAAAATGTATGTGACCACGGAGTGCTAAAAATTTTCGGGCCGGAATTAGAATTTCTATCAAGGAAAAGCAACCTCTTTATGCCCAGCAAAACGGTTCTTCCAAGACAAGACGAATCACAAGACTAGACTCAACATCAAACGAGAGATTATTGATAAAAAAGAAACTAAACTACCTGCCAATCTTCTTCAACCTTCAGGCACATCGTCTCGAACTTTCGATAGGCATTTACAAACCAAGCCATGCCGCTTAACAAATGCAGCTGGATCAAGTTGGGAAACAAAACCATGAAGAGGCATTAAGCGAACAAAATTATGAACAAAATCCGAAACCCGAATCAGCATGAAGATCCATTAAACAAAAAAATTGTTAACCAAAACCGAAACCAAAATCAGCGGGAAGAGCCATTAAGTATACAAATTGTTAACCAAAACCGGGAACCTGAATCAGCATGAAGGGCCATTAAGCAAACAAACTGTTAGCCAAAACCGAAACCCGAATCAGCATGAAGGGCCATTTTCAAAAAATTGTCGGCCAAAACCGAAACCTGAATCAGCGTGATCATAGTAAAAGAAGTAATAGCAAAAATACTTGCACACCTTTGAGACGCTGGTTGCTAAAAACACCAAAAAAACCTACGGTTGGTCCACTATTACTACCCACATCGGTCACAGTCACAATTCGCCAGCCAAATACACTCTTTAAAACAATTAATCAGTGATGATCATGGTGCTAAAATTAAAATTAAATGGAGAGAAACACTTTTAAAAAAAATTAGGAAAAAGAGGCATAAATTGGTTGAACGGATAAATAGAGGAAATTGGCAACAGCCCAGTGGCCCACCCACATACCAAATTTCAGCAGAATTTTGGAAGAGTAGATACAAAGAACCTGCAAAAGGACCAGAGCTTTCAACTGTACGGTACAAAAAAGCCGAAGCCTTTTAAACGGAAAATTATACGGAAAGAAGCTTAGTGATTGTGACGTTGACGAGGGGAATAATTCTTTTTACCGAAGAGTTTCAGTGGATTTTTTTCTCTCCAAGTCATTATTTAATTTTTTTATAAGAAAATTAATTTGCAACACTAATCAAATTTCAATTATAATGTTTGAATGTTGCTTTAAACATTTTAATTTCAATTAAATTGTTTCCAATCAGAGAAGAGTTTTGATTATGTTGTATTACTCCACGATTCACTTTGGAGTGAATAGTCTTCTATAGTAAAGAGCTGTTTTGTATGGGACTCTCGTGGTAAATAGAAATTTAATTGATTGGTAAAAAGAATTCGCCTTCACAGAAAATGTGTCATTTTATATAAATGATAATATTATCTTATTCAATATTCTTAGGATTTAGACTATCAATTTAATTTACAGATTGGACGCCAAATTATATTTTAAATTTTACGTTTTTTTCTTTTTAATCCAGACTATATCTTATAGTCCACAGAGTTTAAATTCTACATAATTCAATAAAAATAATATATCAAAAAAAGATACTAAAAAAGATATTTTAGTACATGTTTTGTATTGAGAAATACATGTTTTGTATTGAGAAAAATGATCTTTTGTACCTTTTGAAATATACTAAAAAAATACATGTTGCAGGCTAAATAAACTTTAAGTGAATCAAATTTTTCCATGATGACGTGGTCCAGTTAGTCTAAAAAATAATTTTTTTTAATCTATCTTCTTCAATTCCATGGTCTCCCAAGTCTTGACACCATTTTTAATTCTTTCAGCTCCTTCCGAGATGAAGTCTAATAGACGAATTCTCAATTAAAAACTTTCCAAATTGAAGGACTCAGAGGAACCTTAGTTCCAAAATCAAAGAATTCAGAAGAACAAAGAGTCAAGAAGATTTTTTTTTTTTGAAAGGAAGATATGTATATTAAAACTCTAGTGAAA
>SOPF01024947.1:37245-85480 GCA_012979155.1 Hypericum perforatum | reverse complement strand
TTTATACCATCGAATTACAACACACCATACCATCGAATTACAATACATCATACCATCGAATCAGAAATACATCCAAACCATCGAATCCGGGTGTTTGGACCACCGAATTCGCGTGTCCAGCATGGTGCTGGAAACCCCTCTCCAGCACCAAATCTGTTCCCTGTTTGAAGTGATACCCCTATTATATACACTAAAAGATAATTCTTTTTGAAAACATCTTGTTGAGAAACATCTTTTTAAGAAACATATAATTGTTTTCGTCCAATAAAATCAATTTTAGAACTAAATAAAATACTTTGAAGCTAAAATGTGGACACACCAGTCGTATGCCACGCATTTTCTGCATAGCTATAATTCATCTAGACTTGATTTTTGAGAGGCTTTTAAAAAAAAAAATTGAAGGAAAAAATATACTTTTTTTTGCCGATTTTCAGAAATCGAATGAATACCAGATGTATTAAACCTTTTTTTTGAGAGCACAGATGTATTAAACTTAAGTATCCGTTTAGCAAATAATTAGGCAGCCCACATTCCATCTTCTCCGACAGGCCTTCACGTGCGTGCCATCCACAATGGAATTGTAAACCCACCCAGATCACAAGAGACAAGAAGACCTCCTCCATAGACCATAACGCCACTCACCCAGCAACCCATCCACATTAATAATTAATAATTAGTAATTACAACCATTTTAACTAAAATTACCATTAAGCCCCCAAATCCTCCCCAAACAGCAAGCGAGCGAGCGAGCTGAGGGAGTTGAGACAGAATGTGTTATGTCGGGAAAGCAACAAAGATCTTCCTCTTCATAGTGACGGCGCTGGTTGTGGCCGGCCTAGTCCTCGGCTTCGGCCTCCTCAACCGCCGGACCCGCGACAGCTCCCGCCACTCTCCCATCGCTTCTTTCCCTAACCCCGCCGACCCCACCACCCCTACAACCACCATTAACCCCTCCCCTCCTCCTCCATCTGGGACCACTTCCCCTTCCACCACTCCGGCTACTGCCGCTAATTACCCTCCCCCACCGCCTCCGAATCCCCCCGAGACCTACTCTCCGCCTCCCCCCGTGGTCGTACAAGTGCCTCCGCCGCCTCCGGTTACGGTGGGAGCACCGCCTCCCTCGTCCTTTAACCCGCCTGGTGGTGGGGTGCCGGTCACACCTGGTCCGACGGTGCATGCATAATTAGGAGCTCGGCTTGGCGCCGACACGGCTCGTTAAGTTATCCAGGTCTTAATTTTTTTGTTTATTTATTCCGGATAATACCCTTCGAGGCTTAGTTTCTTGGTTTCTCTCTCTCTCTCTCTCTCTCTCTCTCTCTCTCTCTCTCTTTTTGGGTCCGATTGATGAATTGGGTATGTGATGTGCTCGGAAATTCGATTAGTTTTCCCGTTCCGGCGGTGGGTTTAGTTTACTTTTTCATCTATTGAATGTAAAATTACTTAATTGCCCCTGACATCGCGGATGGTATCTTAGATTTGCATGTGGTACAGTGGTAAATTATTATCTTTCCCTTTCTTCCTTTGAAGTAATTCAACAGCAACTTCTGTATATCCCTTTTGACCCTTTAGTTGACCAATTTTGTCGAACTAATCAGTAAAATTATTTTCCCCGCATTTTTCGCTTCGTTGCATCTGCATAGTTTACTTTTAAGTTATAATTTCCATTATTCTTCCTGCGAATATATCCCAGAAGTTTCGGGTGTTGATATAAGTACAGATTAAACTGAGAAAAGCTGATTTTTGATATTCGTGGTTTCAAAAGTTTCATACGATGATTCTGAGCTTATAAAACGTAATTGATGACACTATGAAATTGAGATTTTTTTTGCGACACAGAATCAAGAAGAGTTGGAGCCTAAATTTAGCACTGTTTTGTAGCTATGGTAGTTCACCGCATGTACAAAATTTGTTCGGTTGACAATTTGAGTTGATACAAACTTAAATATCATTTTAATCACTTATTTTTTTAATGATTTTTCAGAACCCCTCTCTTCTACTTGTCCTCCTCCCCTGTCTTCCTATCTCCTTTGTACTTCCATGGCCACACCACCAATAATAATCAACAGTATATAACCCAATCGATTACTTTCCTCTGAAACAACACCGCCAAGCCTCTCTCCTCTGCAACTTGGTGTCCTAGACGGGTGCTCGAGAGTATGCAAGGGAAGCTGCACAGGAGGGGGACCCACCACAAGCAGAACCATTTCGACACCTTCTTCTGCTTTGCTACCGGCGAATGACGATGGCGACCTTGTCCTCTTCAAAACCTACGAAGTAGAACTCTCCTCCCTCTCTGCCAACCTACCCTAGCGACCCTCAGCTCCCCGCCTCCATGGCCATCGTTGACTCCGATGACTCTTCTTCTATATGCTAGATCCGAGAGGGGTAGGGACAGAGTTCAAAGGGAGGGGGTGGAGTGGCGAGGGGGGTTGAAGACGCCAGCGACTACGGAGATCGTCTTCGATTTTGAAGACGCTGCCGATGGTGGTGTCCTCGTCCTTAATCTGCTCCGATCAGCTTATACGGTAATGGTTTGGTTTCGAGGAATTGAGGGGCGGAGCCAGAAATTTTTTTGAGCGGAAACAACATATACAATATATAATTTTTTTAGTATATAATTTTACTTCATAAGTTAATTAATTTTTTAATAGAATCAATTTTTTATTTTTAATAGGTACATAGACTAAATTATATATTAAATTATCAAATAAATAAACAATTAAATGGAATCAATTGACCTCATTATTTCACTCTTAGCTCCGCCTCCGGAGGAATTGTTGGTAATGGAGGGGTGTACTTGCTGCGGGTATTTGGGATATGGGGAAGAGGATCAGGCCTATGGAGTTGTATGTGACCTGGAAGGAATTTTGTTATTGGGGATGGAGTTTGGAATCGTTTAGGTGTTGTAGCAAAGGTGAGAGAAGGGAGGAGGGAGAAGAAGTAGTGAGGAGAAAGGGAGAGAGTGAGGGATTTTGAAAAAATTATAAAAAATAGGGATTGAAAAGAATTTTTAATTTTGTACCAACTCAAATTATCAATCGGATAAATTTTATACATGTGGTGTGTCATCTTGGCTTTGAAATAGTAACGAATTTAGGTTCGGATGTTTTTTGGGCTCTATTCCTTCTCGAGCCTATATTGCAAAAAATGTTAATATCAAAATCATTAATTAAAATTTAGAAGTTCAAGATTTATCAAGCAAAATTTTTTAAACTATAAATACAAAAATTAAAAATTTCTCAATGAAACCCGGAGACTTGTCCCCGTTAGGACAGAAAAATAGAAGCGACATGATGGGGGGTCGATCAGGTCTCATGGGTTTCCACGACCCCGTGAACCGAGAGGAATCTGTAACGCTGGAAAGTTAGCTCAGTTTTCCAAATCTACTAAGTAAATACGAAACAGCTTTTTGGTTAAAGCAAAATTGAGGAATGTTTTGGGAAAGGGCAACTAAAAAACTGGTAACAACTAGCAAGACAAAAAAGCAACATGGTCCCATTAGTTGTTCTGTTCCGAAATTATTATTTTTTATTCCAAAACTGGTAACAAGACAATGCCATACTTCCGTGGAAGACGGCCCAAATGTATAGAGTATGAAATGGGCTTTTTAATTTGGTCGAAAACCTCACAGTATTGGTTGTCCCCCGTGGGTCATTAAGGATCACGTTTTTAATTTAATCAAACCGGCTGAATTGCCCATAGTCGCCAAGCTGACCGATACTCTCATCAGCATGGCTAAAGGTGAACATGAATTGATCCAATAATTTCTCAAAAACCGAAGGACAAATTACCCTCTACTCTTGAGTTTTGATTCGCCTACTTTTTAGCTCGCAAGTTTTTAAAAATAAATAATTTTATCGTTTAAATTTGATTAAATCTCTTCCTGGTCATTGAGACCGAAATTGGGTCTTTTCTCGGACGAAACCCTACTTAAATAGACTAAAACACTCTCTCTTGTTAAAAAAATAAAAAATTCCTATCTCTCCTCCTCATCTTTTTCCTCTAATCTCATCTTCTATCTTTATATTCAATCAAAATTCATTCCTAAGTAAATCAAAACAAATACATACACTAAAATTCATATCCAAAAGCTCTCTCCCCCCATCGTGATCAATACACAAAAAAACTTGTCTATTGATAACACAGATTAATTATCCGTGAATAATACATAGATTTGTTTTCTTTGAATTGGTGGATAATCTAGTGATTAAATTTTTTTTCCATCAAGGAGAATCAAGTTAGAATCTCTCATTCTCCATTATTTTTTATGCTCTTTGTAATGACAAAATTTTAATATAATTTTTATTTTTTTATGTAATTTTATTTTTGTAGATATTAACTTTTAAAATCTCAACTCGTTTTGAATTTTGACTATTATAGTATATATTTCGTAAAGATATTTTTTAACACTTGGCTCATTTGGAATTTGGATATTTGGAATTTTTTGGGCGATTCTTATCATGATCATGAACAAATATATGTCACTTAATACTATATACACCTTTCTCTATATTAAGTTGCATCTATAGCATGATAGATTATACAACAAATTGCAAATCCTTCTCATTTCTCGTACTAATTTTTCAAATTGCAAAACGAGTCATTATTATAGTTAGTTTTGGCGGTGGAATAAATTAAAACTACTTAAATTAAGCTCATAAATTTATGTAGATAATTAATTTTTCATTCCAAAAAATATATTTTAATAGTGAAAATTCTAAATGAGTCAAAAATTATTGTATTACAAAATTTAAAATATTAAAATGTATGAAAATAAAATCATAAAAAAATGTACAATATCAAAGTAAAATTTTGTCATTACAAATAGTGATATGATCTTCGGCAAGAGAATCACAACGAACAGTGCTACTCTTGGATGGAAAGACCGCAACCCACAAATCTGGACCTTGCAAGAACCTTGGACGAACTACAACCCAAGCAAATGAACAATTCGAGAACCTATGGTCCAAGTCGAATCACGCCACAAACGAGGATGGAAGACTCGCTTGATAAGTGAAAGATTTTCGTTCTAGCTAAGCCTACGCACCAGCCTAAGCAAGAACACACAATGAGTATCAAACTCATAAATTAGCCAATGCTAAAGTTATCACCAAGTTAAATTACGTTTTATTAAGCTAGGAGTCTTTTATATAGGCTCCAAAAGTCTCACATATTCCTAAACAAACTAACTCCTAAAAAGGAGCTCACAATCTGGCCGAATTATACTTATTCCTAAATAGGTGAATTCTGGCCAAATAAAATCTAACTAAACAAGAAACAATCTAAACATATAATATCTAGTAAATATATAAGAGATGTACGTCCTAAACAAGTCAAATGTTGCTAGAATATAATTTCCTAATCAAAACTATTAATTTTACTAAATAGCGTAAGTAGAATCTGAGAAAATTCCATGCTTCCAAAATAGGTTGATGCATGTCCAAAGTAGGTTGATGCACATCCAAAATAGAAGATCTTCATGTGTGCATGCTTCCAGAAGATCGCGTGCATCCTAAGCTTCCAATTTAGCTTCAATGACATGCATGGACTTTGCATGGGCTTCATGGACGTCCTTGGACTTGCACAAACTTGTATGGGCATCATGGACACGTCCTTGGACTTCCACAAATTTCATAAAACTTTTGGGCCCATCAGATTTATATCATGGCCCATCAGATTCATATCATTCCCCTCCTCTTGAAAGGGATTTGTCCTCAAATCCTTGCATACGTCATGCATTCTTGGATGAATAATATTGTTGGAACAAGGTTTAATCTTTGAACTTCGTGGCTGCACTTGATATCTTCCACTCCAATTGAATAAATACTTTGAGCATAAAAAGCATGAAGAAATCTCTAATTTGAAAGCCAAGAACATATTTGCTCGCATAACTCTTTCTTTAAACCTCAGACTATTCCACAAGTTAAGCAATAATGAGCCTCCAACATAATCATACTTGTCAACTCCTAAGAAGTCAATGTGATCAACATGTTCAATAACAAAATCTGGTGACATGTAAGATATGGGCTGAACTTCTTCCTTGTTAATAGCAACAATAAGTTCTTCACATTCACCAACAGTAATTATGCGCTTCCTCATATGAACAACTTCCATAACTTCTTATTCGTCAAACAAATTTCTTAAGTAAAGAAGTGACATGTCATGCTCATGAAAATAATCTCCATCAAATAAATCAATGGAAAATTCACCAAATTCCTCCCATGTCAAAACATCTTCAATAATCTAATCAGAGGTATTATTAATATCAGAACAATATACCTTCTCCTCTATTTTGTACTTAGCTTGAAAGATGTTCTTATGTCGTGCTTCATCAACTTTCTTTAAATGCAAATCAATTTCTTTAACCAAATCGGCTTTCAATTCCTCCCAATGGTCATCTCTTCTTCGCATTGCCTCTCTAAGCTGGCAATCAATCCTCAACCTCCTAAGACTCCTTGTAGAGCCTATGTCTTCATCTTGATCAGATTCATCTCCACTTGGTCCTCCAATAGGTGCTCTACTCCTTTGTGCATGAAGTCTGCCTCTTGGTTGTTGCCTTGTGCGAAAATTCTCTATGGCATCCACGCTTTGGTGGAATGGCTCAATCTCTGCTCGCAATATTTGTTGGCACTTTCCTACCAAGGCTTCCACAAACACCTTAAAATCAACATTGCCTAAAGTTTGGCCTTCCCGAAACATGTTGCTACAAAAAAAATTGTTTCCTTTTCTTTTCTCTTTTCTTTCCTCTTTTGTTTTCTGTTTCCTCTTTTTTTGCTTCTTTTCTGGCCGAATGAAATCTAACTAAACAAGAAACAATCTAAACATATAATATCTAGTAAATATATAGTAGATGTACATCCTAAACAAGTCAAATGTTGTTGGAATATAATTTCCTAATCAAAACTATTAATTTTACTAAATAGCTTAAGTAGAATCTGAGAAAATTCCATGCTTCCAAAATAGGTTGATGCACATCCAAAATAAGTTAATGCACGTCCAAAATAGAAGATCTTCATGTGTGCATCCTTCTAGAAGATTGCGTGCATCCTAAGCTTCCAATTTAGCTTCAATGACATGCATGGGCTTTGCATGGGCTTCATGGACACACGTCATTGGACTTCCACAAATTTGCTTGAAACTTCTGGGCCCATCAGATTCATATTAAATAGCATAAAAATAATGGGGAATGAAAGATTCAAATTTGATTTTCTTGTTAGGAAAAGAAGAGATTTAACCACCGGACCACTCATCAATACACAAATTTATTTTTTTGTATTGGCCACGGTACGTATAAAAATATATATGTATCCCAGTGCCATCAAATTTGCAAAAAATATTATTTATACAATGAATTTGAAAATAATCTTATAAAATAAAAAACATTTAAGGAGACGTAGGTAACTTTGCATTCTCATCAGAAATTTTTCAGGTTCGCTTGTTAAACCCACCCATAATAGTGCCTCTACTACGTTTCTACGATAGTTATTTTTCTCTCCTTCACGTCAGCTTCGACTTTATACTTAGCTTTTTTTTCATAGTCATTATATCTACTATGTACCACCTCTACTCCTTTTTTATACAGTTAATTGTATTAAATTATAATCGAATTTTTAATAAATATAAAAATATAAAAATTATTTTTTAAATAATGTTATTGATAATTTTACAAATACAAAATTTATTAAAAATATATTACACGATAAATAAAAATATTATATTAAAATAAAAAAGAATACAACTAAAAGGTGAACTATTAAAACTTATTCATATAGTCATGACATTAGCTTGCAACTTGATTTCTATTTATTCGGGAGATAAGCAATTTCCTGGAGCCATTATGTATGTGTACATTTTTACATCCGTCATGTATTTTTGGGTTAACATCTTTTCTTTTCTCGCCGATCTTTTTTTCTCTTGTAATTATATATCAAGTACACTTATTGTGCAATAGCCTCTACCGTTACATGGGCGATTTGCATTTTTTTTGTATATCTATAGAGTAAGCATCATCATTTGCAGTTACTTTTTCCTTCCTTATTCCCTCTTTGGTACTTCGTATTCTTGTAAAAAAATTTATACTCTCTACATCCTATAACTCGCTCAGAGGATCAAATGTTAACCCTTGTAAATATGTGAAGGTTGACAAAAGAAATCGTGTGTACTAAAATATTTTTATTGAGCTTTTGCCAAATATTTGAATCGATCTGTCTAATCTACTTACATCGAGATGTATGATTGTATGCCTCAATCCATCAGCAAGTTAGATTAACTCGTCGATGATGACTTTTCATATACTCTATGTTTCAAGCTCAAAGGTGTTGTTTTTTTAGTTTGGTTGAACAATTTTTTGATTCTAATATGAACGATTCTAATAGTTGCCGATTAGAACATCTTTCCTATTCAATGGATAGGAAGACATACGACCATATCTTCTTAAATACTCCATATTTATGATACAACTCTTTTAGCATTTTTCTCCTGGGATACATCGCTATGTATATCAAGAATAGAATGATGAAAACGTTGTTGTGTACTTTGCTAACTTTTGAAAAATATTGGTTGGTATTGAGGTTGATTATAGATAATATTTGAGAAACATCCTAGTAGGTATTGAGAAATATTAAGTTGTGATCTTTTTGGAGATAATTTAGTTGGTATTGCAGAAAATTAGGTTGTGATCTTTCTGGATTTTGAGATTGGTTGGTATTAGAGACAAATAAGTCGTGAGTGTGTTTAGCCAAATTATGCACTCACTTAACAATATTCACCCCGGAATTAAATATTTTATTACAAAAACTTAATGATCGTAAATCCATAATAGGGTACTAGAAGTCCAAAAAGCAAAGATTGATTGTCTGATTCAATGTAGAAATAAATTATCGCACGATGGAATCAAATACCTGCGAACTCGTCATAGTACGAAGCTTGTTGACAAAATTGAAGATTCAAGTACAATGTCCCATAAATTTGCATCGTGACAACAAATCGACTATCTACATCGCATTAAAATCCAGTGTTCACGAAATGATCAAGTACATCAAAATTGATTGCTACTTCATTCACGAAGGTCCAAGACGACATCATTACTATGCCCCACACTTTAAAGCAAAGAATAAACATCTGGTATTTTTACCAAAGCTCTTGGAAGTCAACAATTCAATTATCATTTAGGCAAGTTGAAAATTCGCAATATCTACTCCTCAACTTGAGGGAGAATGTTGAGAAAAACATTTGATTAGAGATCATTGCATTCAATTAGAGACAAATCGGATCTTACAATTGATTAAAAAATGAATTGAAGATCCTAGTGCTCAATTGAAAGAAGCAATTTAAAAAAATTCAGGAAATTCAGGTTTTGAGAATCAATAGAAAATCAATTAGAGGTTAATCACCTTCAACGACTATTTTTATAATCGTGATTGTATTATGTAATCAAGTCTTTGTATGTATAAATTCTTGTAATTACTCAATACGATTAATCAATCTAGTCAATTTCACTTAATTTCCTCTCTTTCATGCGTGGTATCTAAAAAAAGGATTGCAGCTTGAAAAACAAAAGAAAAGAATAGAGCGTCTTGGCAACGAAGTTCCTACTTAATTCAGACTAATATAGCTATTTGGTCAAATAACAAGAGATCTTGTATAATGTTTTAGATTCGAATACGGATATCAATATCCGTCGGGATGCTCAACCTTAGACAAGGGAATGTTCTTGACTACTCAAACAGAACAAAATTAAACATGATAATTTATTTGGGACAGAACCAGTTAACTTCCACGTACCTTTTTTACACGTACATGATGCACATCGCGAGCCAAAATTAAAATAAATCCCTCATGTCCTTACAAAGTCAAAAGTAAATTTCTTTCGTGTTTGTATCGATGATGTTATAATACTACCCTGTTCCACAACAGAAATATATAATACCTCCCCTCGGCATTATGTTATGACCATAAAAAAAAATTATATCTCAGTAAGAATTTAAAATAACTAAAAACTGCGATCAATTTAGTTACTTTATGTAACATTTTATTAAGCTATATCCAACGCACTTAGATCAAACCATCATCAAAATAACCCAGATCAAGCATTAACAAAGGGGTAAATCTCATACCTAAAGTTACAGCTCCCACTAATAACTCTCCCACCTTCTTTCCCATCACAACAGCTAGGAAGCTCACCTATTATACCATCCAAACACTCCTTACAAGCCAGGCTATTAAGATCCCTAGTACACTGCACCAACCCATAAAGCAGCTGCTTCGCACCAGCGTCACGCACCAGCTCCCCGGCCGCGTACAGCTTCGGAGTCATGTAAGCTTCTTTCGCCAACCGGGTTAACAGCTCCTTGGTTTTTGCATTGAAGCTCGTCGAGTCGTTAACCACACGCGTGTTCCACATGTAGAACTTGTTCTCGTCGTCGATCTGGCCCAGGAAGTCGAACTCCGAGTACTTCAAGAGACAGTTGTCGTACCAAATGACGGCTGCTTTGTTGTAGGGACAACGTTGGCGGATCCCGTCCGTTGCGTCCACTACACAAGTCTTGCAATCCGAAGAGGCGACATCGCCTCTGCATAGGGAGAGGCCGTAGACTTTGTCTGGTTTTTGGCCGAACGAATCGTCAGAGAAGCCCGTTGGAGGAGTTTGGGAGGCCAGGTAGCTGGTGAGCTTGTTGAGGTTGTTGTCATAAGGGCCATTGGCTGTGAAGTTGTTTGTGCTTGAACAGAAGTGGAAGAGTGGGTCAACTCCAACAACAGCCTGAACAATAAGTACAAAGGTTGAAAGTAGATAAATAGGTTGGGGAATGGTAGAGATGGACATTTTATTGTTGTGGATCCAAAGTTGGAAGAGTTCTAGGGTATTTATAGAAGTGGATAACCAATAACGTCTGAGTATATAAATCGGAAGAGTGGATATTCACCAAATTTTAATGACTCATTTTTAAAATTTAAATTTTGTATCACTCGATGTCCTCTTCAAAGAAAGTAACTCCTACTCGGCAGATATCAGTGCTAAAATTCTGAGGTTCAGAGCTGGTTGGAAAAATATCGTGGATGATACGGGAAGCAGCCAAATACTTTTCACCACCCTTTTCGAATGTTCTATGAACTTGTAAGAAAAATCTAAAATTGCGGCAATAATTTATTGACTTTTTATCGCCGCTTACAAGCACTGGTCATTACCGACAGAAATTCCCATGCCATCTCGTACACCAATTCAATTTGGCACTAGCGTCTTGTGTTTTGAGCCTTTAATTATTAATCCGTTGAAGAAAGATTCACCAGAGAATCTCAGCAATTTCTTTGATTTGGTAGAATAAGACGAAATTTAGTGGCGAGACAGAAATATGGGTAACCCAATTATAACGTTTTCAAACTTGTGAATTCTAGAAGGGTTGAACAGAACATGGTTTAAGTTTATCCATGGAAAAAGATAAATAGTTTTCCTAATAAAATATTTTAGTATCATTCAAATTAGTGGTAAGAGTTGGCCTTGCTATATACATATATATATGTGTGTGTCAATTAAATCCCATCAGAATAATAATATATGCTTCTATTATATGAATTTACTGAAAATTTAAATTCTAAGTATAGATAATTCTGGATCTAAATTTCAAAAGAAAAAAGTGATAACTGTACGACACGCCCTAAAATTAAGTTCACCAGGGTGCAACTTGTACGTAATTGACTTCGTCAACTCCACCACCTCCAATATAAAAGCTCAAAGTAATGGGCAAATCACTTTCAAAAGTTGGGGTGTTATTGCAACTGTGGGCGAAGCTCTCCATTTATATTATGACTTTTATGCAATTAAAGGATTTGAAGACATTAAGAAGAGTTAGTTTAAATGATAATTTTTTCGATTTATTTAAATTCTTAGATTAAATTTTAAAAATGTAACAAAAATTTTTTTACTAAATTATTACTAAAATAAGATCCGACAATACAGGTTCACATCTTAATTTAAGATGGAACGGAATTGCAGGGTGCCAACACTCAGATTGTTCTTTATTTGGACGAGGTTATTTATATAAAAAAATTGTTTTTATTATCGAATACCGGTGGCCATTCTTAGGTGGCCATTCTGTGTGATTCAAAGAAGTTCCCCCTGCATATTTTTCGTTTGCAAAACAATCTGCGGATGCATTATGGACCTACTGAATTATATGCATGTCTTCTTCACGCTTTATTTGCTTGGTCAACCAAGGTCGTTCACTTCAATATAGTTTTACTGAACAACCATAATATATTAAGCAATTTGGGATCATTGCGTACTCATGATTTTATGGTTTACTTACTTTATTTCCATGTGTTATAATAAACACCCTAGAAACAACCTATCAGGCTAATAATGTATACGTCTTTATTATATGGATTTACTGAAAATTTAAATTCTAAGTATCGACAGTTACGGATCTAAATTTCAAAGGAAAACAGTGATAATTCTACAACACGCACTGAAATAATGTTTACCAGGGTGCAGCTTGTACGTGATTGACTTCTCCACCACCTCTAATATAAAAGCTCAAAGTAATGTGCAAATCACTTTATATAGTGGGGGTGTTATTGCAATTGTGGGCGAAGCTCTCCATTTATATTATGACTTTTATGCAATTAAAGGATTTGAAGATATTCACAGCAGCTGATATAAATAATAATAAAAATTAAACTCGTTTCGACAATTTTTATATTAAATCTCACGAATATCAAAAAAATATTATTAAAAAATAATCTTTAAAATAAGATCTCACAATATTTGATTCTGAATATTAAATTTTAAATGTAAAAAAGTTTGTTCCATGAAATAGGAGACTGCTCGGTGCCATTACTTAAGTGAAACTTAGACGAGATTTTAAAGTGAAATTTTTATTTTTATTATGTAATATTATCGAATTTTACTTAAGTGACCATTCTAAGAGATTCAAAGAAATTTCCACTGCATATGTTTTCGTTTGTAAAACAATCTGCAGATGCATTGTTGACCAAGGTCAACCAAGGTCGTTTACTTCAATATAAACTTACTAAACAGCCCTAAGATATGGCAAATTGATAGTGAAAGCATATCGAACACGAACTATATTTAGCAATGTAGGATCATTGGCGTACTCATAATTATAATGGTTTATTCTACTTTGTTATCCCGTGTTATTTTAAACAACATAGAAACATCCTCTATTATTGTATCCTCAAAATTCTGGCGTTGACTATGTATAATAAATCTCTACGTTGACTTGTATCAGCATTGAAGTTGGACAAAGAAACTTCTCATAACAGTTTACATTGACAGGTTTCCACCCCAGAAGCATCCAGATGAAGAACATTTCATCAAGGTAGTTCAAACAAATAGCGACATGCTTAACGATGTTTCGGATATTGTCACGATGCAACAAGAAGTAGAATCTGTAGAAATCCCATCAGTTAGCATGTTAAGCCTCAGCGCGCACCTAAATCCGTGATGGTCACCTCATTGATGGAGGCTGCTGCGGCGCGGTCGTACGTCGAATTCGATCCAGAACCTTCAACGGAATCCGTCGACACATAAAATGCCGGTTTTGACAGAGAAGGAACAGTTACAGTATAACTGGAGAACATCATGATAACTTCGGACATTGTAGGTCTGTCAGCGGCGGCTTCTTGGACACACATCAATGCGATTTGGATGCACTTTAGTACTTCATCTCTTGACCATTGATCACCCATCACAGGATCCACCAAATCCAGGGCTGTTCCATTAGACCAATGTTCCCAAGTCTGACAAGTAATTAAGCATCATATTAGCTAGAAGATACGAGATTGTAATGAAGTGCGTCGAAGTTATAGAAGGCGACTTACGAAACTCGACAAGTTCGTGCTTTGGAAGCTAGAGTTCTTTCGGCCAGTCACAATCTCTATAACCAGAATTCCCAAGCTATAGACATCCGATTTACTTGAAAAGTGTCCGTGCTTAACGTACTCCGGAGCCATGTAACCACTTTAATGAAACCGGCAACAGAAAACAAGGAGTGAGCCTTATTAAACTGTACTTTTGATGTCATGTTGTGTTTAGAAAGTTCCTTGAAGTAGAAACTTACTATGTACCGGCAATGCGAGTTGTATTGCCTTGGGTTTGGCTCCCAGGGAAGAGCCTGGCCAAGCCAAAGTCGGATATTTTCGGATTCATGTCAGCGTCAAGTAGAACGTTGCTGGCTTTTAGATCACGATGAATGATCCTAAGCTGAGAATCCTCGTGCAAGTAAAGTAGTCCTCGTGCAAGTCCCACAATGATATTGTATCGCCTTTCCCAATCCAAAGTAAATCTTTTATTCTGGTCTACAAAAGATAGGATCAAAGACAAATCAGATCTTTAAATTCTCCAATTTTTCGGACATCAAAAATTTGTAGGAAGCACATGGAACTTATAGACCAAAGATATATACCAAAAAGGATTCTGTCCAGGCTCCCATTTGGCAGGTACTCATAGACGAGCAGCTTCTCTTCTTCTTCTAAACAAAAACCCAACAGCCTAACGAGATTTCGGTGCATCAGCTTGGCCACCAAAGTAACCTCTGTTTTCAGTTCTTCAAGACCTTGTTTTGAACTGCTTGATAGTCTCTTCACAGCTATCTCTTGTCCACCGCTAAGTATTCCCTGAAAAAGATGCTCTTTAAACAATGTAACTAACATGGAAATAAAGAATAATGTAATAAGCATGTACCTTGTAAACTTGACCGAAGCCACCTTGTCCAAGTTTACAGGAGTCGCTGAAGCTTTCCGTTGCTCTCTTAAGCGTGTTCAAAGATATCACAAGCGACTCATTCCTCATCTCATTCTCGCTAGTTTCATCTGGACGTCAGTTATTAATTATAAATGCCAATCTCTGATGTGGAACAAAAAGTGTAAGGTGTTCTAAATTGTATTCAAGTAATGAAGATTTATAATGCCAACTTGAAGTTGGAAACTAACAACTGTGGAGACCACCGATGTGGTGTCTGCTCTTACTTTCTGTATCTACTCTGTTTCCTCTAGCCCTCCTCCAGAAGAAGCAACCACAGAAAAGGGAGGCAACCACAGCAGCAACAAAAGCTGCCGGAATGAAGACATAGAAAACGGTTTTGTTGCTTTTTCCTGCACAGGCACAACTTTTTTTTTTACAATTAATCAATTTATTCTTTGAACAAGAAACAAAATTTATAGAGCAACTGTTTACCTTTCTGCCTGGTTGAACTCGTTGTTGTTTCAGGAGATAGAGCAAGTAATGGAGTAGCCGGTGGTGGTGGTGGTGACGGGGGAGGGGGCGGAGGAGGAGGAGGCAGCAACGACTGATCGAAGAAGGAATACGTCTCATATCTCGCATAGCAACTCACTGCATACCCTCGAACACCTATTCTAGTGCCACTATTTTGTGAAATATTAGTAATAACATTTTGCAGGCAAACCAAGCAATCATTCCCTGCAATATCTTTGGTGCACTGAGCTGTAGCGTATAGACTAACAGAATCCGACAAACTGCTGCTCCCGAAAGCTAATCTCGAAGCACTAGCTGCCGCTTCGGATGAGATATTCCCAAGCAAGTTCTCCACCCCGTTGTTAAAAAGTTCTTGATCAGACGCACTTTGTCCGTTTCTCACGTAAAACCTCGATTTGGTATCAGCCACCGAGAAGAAGAGGTTGTCGGAGTACTGCACCGTACAAACTTCGAATACAATCAAAGCTTGTACCTGGTGAGGACACTCCCGCCTGACAGTTGCTGATGCATAAACCGCACAAGCTCGGCAATCTTCACTGGAGGTTTCCGCTACACACCGAAAGAGGCCGTAAGATGCATTGGGTTGCTGGCCATTGACAGTCGTGTAGTACCATGTCAAGGAAGCATTGGCAACTAGAGAGTCAATAGTCAGGTTCAGGTTCCGCTGGTAAGCGCCGCCCGAAGTGTAGTTCTTCGTATTGTTGCAAACAGTAACATAGGTTCCCTGTGCTTTCACAGGATGGCTAAATTGCAGAAGCCATATTAGGAGCAAACATAAGCCACCCCCAGCTGCAGAAGGTTTCATCGCACCGACAGCGAATGAAAAAGGGATAACACTATTGGAACTGCAGAATCCAAGCCTGCAGTTCATTATAAGTCTACTTCTCTGTCTTTTATAGCAACAGAACAAGGTTTACTCGGTCTGGGTGACCTTGGCATGAGATTGATTGTCTGCATATTAGCTTTCTCTTCTTGATCAAAGCCAAACCATTAAAACTATTCCTATGCCACTATCAAGAGATTATAATTTCGATTAGTCAACCTATATTCTTTGAATTAGCATTTATTTAGCTGCATAAATTAAAAGACTTGCATCAGGTATATGAATATAATAAGGTGAAGTTTCTGACTGTCTCAGAGGTAAGCGCGTATTAATTAAAACACCACCGCCCGGCATTTTTTGCAACAAGTCTCGTTCCCAATGCTCTCACGACTGTGATAAATCGGAATTGTTTTTTGTCATTGTCAATTAAAAGTATATCAGCTAACAAGCAAGCCCCCAATCGCAGATAAGACTATCTTCAGAAAAAAACATTCCCAGATAAGACTAACCTACCTTCTCATGGCTCTTGTTATTAAAGAATTCAAATTTTTGACCGAACTAGGCACGATGAATTGGGTAGAGAGAAAGATTATTCTAAACAGTAAGGGTCATGTTGATATATTTTGTTTTCAATATTAATATTCTAAGTATGTCAATATTGATATTGTTTATATGTCTAAGTATGTCAATATTGACATTGTTTATATGTCAATATTTGTATGTACAATTTTTTTTTAAAAAAAATAAAAAAAACTTGAAGAAAAAAAACTATAGTGTACTTTTTTACACACTTTAGCCTACCAATCTCTCCCACCTAGAATAAGTGTTCGTTTCAAAAGAAAATGAGATTGTTTATGCTCAGATTGGGATAGCAAATCATTTAACCTTTTTATATTTTTTTCGGTAGAAACCTTTTTATATGATGAAAAGAAACTTTACATTAGGGCAAAGCATCTTTCTTTCGTAGGAATGATTAGTTTGTAAAAGGGGACAGAAGAGATTTGTACACTGTAAAAATGTTAAATGAACACAAGATCGCGGTCTATGTCAACTATGTGGCCTCTAGCAGTCTATGCCAACACCAGCTGTCAACTACTCTGAAATTGTCCCTAAATAAATCAAGTGAAGCCATTGGTTTCAAGTCCTGCCTCTACTTATGCCCGAGCCCCAGTTTGAGAAATCTCCAATTATGAAGCACAGGAAAGAACAGGAGTGCAAGTTAGTTTCGAAAGCAAATTGTTGTGTCGATTTAAATTATTCCTTTTTTTTCATTGCAAAAAAGGGATCCCTTCCCCACTCTTTTCAAAAATGATGAATATGAGGTCTATGTGGCTATTGGTACTATGGATCCTCTAACTCCCAAGTGATTTACCGTCCCGCTCCATGTCTCGCCAATTTTACCCGTAGAACTACATGTCAATGTTGATAAGCAAATCATGTCATTATTGTCATGCAAAATATACAAATATGATACACAAAATATGTTCATGTTAAAGAACAAAATATATTAATATGATCCTTATAGTTTCATTTTTTTTCACCTAAAAAAATCATAAATTTTTTTTACACATATCAAATAAAATATGTCAATTGAAAAACAAAATATTCCAACACAATTCACTATTTATCTCATTTTATTTAGAATTAAATATTTACTCCAGACCCAATCTAGGCTTTATGAGTGGTGACTAATTTTCAGTCAACACATCAAAGTCTCCTTCATGGCAAAGTCTAGGATGTTACAAGTATTGTCAACCTCGACAACTAGGTTATACCATGTTAGAATCCCATCAGACTCGACAACTTTGATGGATTCCCAACTTTACGAATGCACCTCGTTCAACGTACAATTTATATACCATGTAAAAATCGAAATATACAGATAAAATAATTCAACACTCCTCAATTCCACCTAGTATTGGGTTATTGCTTCCAAAAGAAATATAAAATACAATGAATATGGAAACTGTAAAACAGAATCCTGCAAATTTGAGCCATTGATCGTAAATAGCACAACTTGAACCTCTTAGCATGTTAATCCTCAACGAGCATCTAGATCCGTGATGGTCACCTCATTGACGGATTGCTGAGAAGACTCCATCTTTAAACTATTATGTGGCGGCTGCAGCACATTCATCATATTGGGTTTTATAAAGACGAACCTAAGTTTTAAAATTTCTATCAACACGAAACCTCATCATGACAGTATAACATAAAATAAACAGTAAGATCGTTAGAAAACCTTACACTGCATTATAGATTAATCCTCTACTATGGTATCCACATAGCCTTCAATCTCTGAACTCTTGACGGTTAATATTTTCAAGAACCCGCTAGGAGAATTCTTGATCGAAACTAACTGGAGAAATCTTCAACCTTAGGTTGATTCAAGCTTTGCCTACTTTTCTTGTGTGTTTTTCTGTGTATCTCAACCCTAGTTCTAGAGGCATATATATAGCAAACTCAATCCCTATCAAAATAGGAATAGGAAACACAGTTCCATTAAAATTCAATGTCACCTTTTCCTTATGAGATTTTGGGGGCCCAACATATTATTCTTTTGACCAAGTCAATATGTCCAACATCTAATAGGTTTTGCTATATATATAATTATTAAATTAAATCTAACTTAATTAAATAACTAAAATTCTATTAATAGAATTATAATATTTCTCCATAGATTAAATATTCTTGATCAATTCAATATTTAATCTAATAAACTACAGTTTGTAAATTAAGATTACTTGTTGTGTGACCCATAGGCCATCACATATCAAGCAATTAGTCAAACTAACGATCTTGGTTGAACCCTAGATAATAGACCAGACAATCTCAACATGTGAGGTACATTGCGAGGATACTGTAACTACCTCTAATGTGAAGCTCATTCGTGAATACTTGATTAAGCCTTGAACATGATTAAGTATCAATTCAAATAGCTTAATCATATTATCTCATTCTGCTAATTGATCATGTTGTCACTTTTAGACACCATTCCAAAAGTGACATGCATTGGCCATTGACTAACGATTTAATTACCTATGAGAAGACAAGTATTCTCTCCAAGTCTATTCGAGGAATGAATCTTATTCTTGGCTCAACTACCATGCACATATACTTCATAGTGTGCCTAACACATGCCATATCTACCCCGTTAAGAGTGCAAGCATTGGTCATGGTTAAGGTCCATCACTTTGTATATGTCATGCATATTAACCTCAAGTCAAAAGACTATTACATTACTCCACAAGCTGATATTCCTGTAGACACATAAATAGAATACACCAAACAATTTCTGAGCTGGGTATACCAATACTCTCCAAAGTATCTGTGCATCCATCATGAAATACCTAGTATCTTATAGTTATGAGAACCACTACATCCTCTAAGGATATGATGCAGATCGTACACTAATCTCTATGGTATCATCGATATCCCATTCTCGATGATCATTGATTGGGGCTATTTAAGAACTATGTCTATAGTCATTTAAGATCTCATATTCTTAATGACAATACTAGTTCATAGGAATACCAACATAAATATATGCAAACAATCAAACATCATACTCATCAAGTATAATGCTGAAATAACTGAATATGATCAAGTACAATGTCCTTAATACGATTGTCTCTAAGACATCTATATTAACAGTCTCCTACTTTGACTAGAGCCAATCACCCATGTGTCAAACACCTAGATTCTCAAAGTGTCTAGCATACTTTTGAACACTCAGCGCCTTGGTGAAAGGATCAGCTAGGTTATCCTTTGTGTGGATATGTTCTAATTCTATTTCTTTTCTCACTATGATCTCTCGGATTAAGTGATAGCGTCTTTGTACATGCTTGCTTTTGTTGTTAGATCTTGGTTCTTTTGCTTGCACAACTGCACTAGTATTATCACAATACACTTTTATTAGTAAACTAGCACTCGGAACTACCCCTAGTTCTTTCAGGAACTTAGAAATCTAGATAGCTTCTTTTGCAGTATCTGATGTAGCTATGTACTCAGCTTCGGTTGTTGAATCTGCAATGGTATCTTACTTGGAACTATTCTAACTTACTGTTTCACTATTGAGCATAAAGGCATAACCTAATTGTGACTTAAAGTCATCAAGTTCTATCATGAAACTAGCATCGATAAACCCAGTTCGTATAAGGTACTTTAGAATGTTTTTAATGGCAACCCAGTGTGCTTCACCTAGATTTTTCTATAATCTACCAGTGATGCTGATAGCGTATGCCAAATCTGGTCGAGTGCAAGTCATGACATACATGATTGACCTAATCGTAGATGCGTATAGGATATCTTTCATAAACTTGATTTCTGCTTCTTTAGAAGGACAATCCTTCTTAGACAGCTTAATCCCATGATTTGTTGGTAGATATCTTCTCTTAGAGTCTTGCATTTTAAATCAATGCTGTACCTTGTCTATATACGTGGATTGTGATAGCCCCAATATTCTGCTAGATCAATCCATGTAGATCTTTATGTCAAGAATGTAGCAGGCTTCAACCAAATCCTTCATCTGGAAGGTCTTAAGATCGCCAATCTTTCACAGATTGCATTAGGGGGATGTTATTTCCCAAAATCAATATATCGTCGATATATATGATAATGAAAACAACATTATCCCCACAACTTTTCCAATAAACACAAGAATCTTTCGCATTTCTAATGAAGTCAAACAATCTAATAGCTTCATCAAAGCGGATATTCCAACTCCTAGAAGCTTGCTTTAATCCATAAATGGACCTTTATAGCTTACATACTAATTTTGGATTTATTTTAGATACAAAACCTTCTAGCTGTGTCATAAACACTTTCTCCTCGAGATTTCCATTAAGGAAATCTGTTTTGACATCCATCTACCAAATCTCGTAATCATAGTATACAGCTATAGCAAGTAAAATTTGAATGGACTTGATCTTTGCAATTGGTGAAATGGTCTCATCATAGTCAATGCCCTCGTATTGCCTATAACTCTTTGTTACCAACCTAGCCTTGTAGGTTTGCACTTTGCCATCTTTATCAGTCTTTTTCTTAAAGACCCATTTGCAGCCGATGAGTGTGACCCCTTCACTACTAAGTCCCAGACTTGATTAGTATACATCGAGTCCATCTCAGATTTCATGACTTCTTGCTACTTCCCTGAATTGATATCTAACATTGTTTCAATATAAGTCTTAAGTTTGTCCTTGTCCTGGATCTCCACATCATCATTTTCCTCCATGAGGAAAGTAAACTTGATGGGTGGATAATGAATCTTAGTAGACTTATGGAGTTGCATTTGTGCAAGAAATACATTCTGATCGTAAAGAGGTTCTTCTGCGATGATCTGATCAACGCTAAGAGAATTCTCAAGAGCGACGCTTTCACACGTTTTTTGAGCAGGAGATTGAACAATGTCCAAATTGTCCTTATTTAGTCTAATTTGAGTATCTTGCGTATGCAAATTATCTTTAATTATACTCCTTTGTAGCTAGAAGACTATCACCTAGTGATAGACTCTCACCATGAGAATCACTAAATACTCCCACTGATTCTTTGTCATACATATCCCATAAAGTAACCCTTTTCACCTTCAGATTCCAACTTTTCAGTAAGTATCTTCTTCACATATGCAGGGCAATCTCACATTTTGATATGTAAGAATGATGCCTTCTTTCCACACTATACCTCGTACGATGTTCTTTCAACTGACTTTGATGAAATCCTATTTAGGATGTAGATTGAGATTTGGAGTGCATAACCTTAAAGAGAATTAGGAAGAGAAGAAAAACTCATCATGAACCTTACCATGTCCAACAAAGTTCGGTTCCTCCTTTTTCAGACATACCATTCCTTTTGTATTCTTGGAGGCATCCATTTTGACTAGATCCCATGTAACTTTAAATAATCTTGGAATTCATGGCTAAGGCATTCTCCTCCTTGATCTGATCAAAGAGTTTTGATACTATTTCCAAGTCATTTCTCTACTTCTACTTTGTACTCCTTAAACTTCTCAAAGACGTTAGATTTGTATTTTATAAAATACATGTATATATACCTAGAGAAGTCATCAGTAAAAGAGATGAAGTATCTGAAACTATCCCTTGCTAGAATAGACAATGACATATACACATCAATGTGGATTAGTTCTAGCACTTCTTTGGCTCTTACCATTTTCCCAGAAAATGGTTTGTTTGTCTTTTGACCTTTGAGACAAGATTCACAATTTTCATATGACTCAAAGTCAAATGGGATTAAGTAGTTTAACTTTCTTAACCATGCAATTCTTTTCTCATTGGCATGACCAAGTCTACAATGCCACAAGAAGTTGGAAATTTCCTTATTACTTAATTTGAGTTTCTTGTCTCACACATTAAGAAAATTATGATCACTATTCAATAAATATTAACCATTCGAAAGAGAAGTATTTCTTTAAATAACATCATTCAACAAACGTAGCAACTACTATTAGAAAAAGAAAAGAAAAACTTCAATGTCTAACATCGAATAACAATAATACTTCTGGTGATAGACAGAACAAAATAACAATTATTTAGTTCTTATCTATACCCATTAGGTAGATCTATATTATATATATATCTCTATGCGCTCAACAACATCTTATGCTCTGTTTCTATGCAGAGGGCGATCTTACCTAGTCTAACTGTCCTGCTATCTTTGAGACCCTGCACATTTGAACAAATATGTGAGTCACATGCGGTATCTAATACCCAGCAGCCATAGTGAACATATTTATTTCAATTACAAACATACCTGTCCCGGTACTAGAAATACCTAGTGTCTTATTTTCGGCAGCCAGAACTTTGCAATCTCTCTTTCAATGCCCCTTCTACTTGTAATGGAGGCACACATCCTTGTCAACCCGCTCTTTCTTTTAAATGCCACCCATAGGATTAAGGAACTTAGACTTAGAATTTTTCTTAATCTTATTCTTCTGCTTCTTTTTTCCTTTAGATGTAGAAGAGCCCACCATAAGTACGTTTTTTTCCTTGAAAGTGGTGCTTTCAAAAGTCTTAAGCATGTTATGTAGCTCTGGCATAGTCGCTTCTGTCTTTTTCATATTATAGTTCACTATGAAGCAAGAATACAAATCAGGAATTGATTGAAGGATGGCGCACACTGAGACATCATTCTCAAGGTTAATGCCAAGAGTACATAACTTCTCGATGAGCCCAATCATCTTCAGCACATAAGGTGAAATCTTTCCTCCTTCACACAACCTACACCTAAAGAGATCTCTCATCACTTCATATTTCTCAGAATGAGATTCAGAATCAAAAAGATCCTTCAAGTGTCTCAGCATCTCATAGGGATTCATACTCTCATGTTGCCTTTGAAGCTCAGGGGTCATACCTAGTAACATAACACACTGCGCCTATTTAGCATCATCTTGATGCCTCCTTTGAGCTTCCACGTCGAACATAGCAAACTGAGAAGAATCAGCCATAGGGATAACAGGGATTGGAGTGTCCAACACGTACTCAATCCTTTCTTGCCTTTGCACTAAATGCATGTTACGGTGCCAATCCAAAAAATTTGGCCCAGCCAACTTGTTCGATTCGAGCACAAATCTCAATGACATGTTAGCCATTTCAACAAACCTAGGAAATAGAATTACAATGGGAATCAAAATACATAATTCCTATGATCAATATTCAGCAATCAAAATAAACAGGGCATTTTGTTTTATTTTGTCTCTATTATTTTCACATATTCAACGACCTCAACGGAAGAATACGAATTTACATCTAATATAAATCATAATGGACTAGGATCCACATTCATACTATTCCAATCACCTACTTTGGCTTATGATCATAATAGTCGAATTGGTAGGTCTCTAAACTAATTGTAACAATTACAACTCCTAGTTATCGAACCTAGTCCGATTGATGTCCCCTCATTATTTACTTGTTTTGGCTAGTGAAATAATTAGGTGGTCTCAGTTTCAATTTTGATGGAAGACATCATTCATTCTAAATGAAAAATCATATTGTATTGAGGAACATTTTTTAAATCGGGGTAGTTAACAAGATCCATATCATACTTACTAACATCCAAGTCAGCAAGCATACGAATATTAAATGGAATCCAATCCAAACATAATTATCAAATAATAAATGTTTACAATACATATATCTAATAAACATTTAATGCAAAAAGGTTTTCGTGGGTAATTTTAATGCTAAAAATAATTATCGACAAATTCCAAACTTTCGATCAATTTAATTTTGGCTTCAATTAATTCTGTCCAACCGAATAACCCCTTATTGCAAAATTCTAAAAATTCAATCAGGGTCAAATTGTAAAATTAAATTTTACAGTGACCGAAAGGCAATTTATCCAGCAATTGGAAGTTTCGGAAATTCGCAGGAACCAAATTGCCGAGAACTACCGGTGACCAAATCGAATCGCAGGGATCAACTGTAATTTCCAATGAACTTTGAAGAGAGACCCCCGGAAAATTTCAAATTTCCAACCACAGCCCCTAGGGCAAATTTCCGAATTGGTCCTGATCACCAAACTCCAATCGCAGCCTCCAAGGTCCCCACCGTCGGCTGCCGGACAAAGCCCACGACTGGGCGACATTGCTGGAGGCCGAGGACGCCCGATTTACTTACCGTGACGTTGAGAATCGGTGAACGACGACGATGCCTCCACAACCCGAATCAGCCCGGCGATCGAAACTCCGATATCCAACTTTCCAAGCCACACCGCCGCGTTCATGGCAAAGCCCAAGGTAGGCGAAGTCATTGGTGGTCCTAGACCCATGGATCTCCGCACGTGGTGGTCGGGTCGGAATCGTCGGTTGTCCTCTAAGGTGGTCCACAACCATCTCCACTTACTCCGTGGTCGAAATCGTGTCAAATTTCAATCCGCCGTTAACGGTGCGTCAAAACCCAGCTTTCCAGGTTTCAAAACCAAAACGATATCGCAATCGAAAGTCTAAGTGGACGGGTTGACTTTTCAGATATAAAATTCCTTCGGCAATTGGTAAAACCAAAATCCAGAAATCCAATTTCGTTGATTTTAAAATCATCTTCTCGGAAACCCAGTTTCCTGTTTTCTTTAAGGCTTCAAAAGCCAACACAGCAACGTATAAACAAATGGAGTTTGTTGAATAAAATAAAGCTCCCTTCGGCAATTTTAGACGACCAATTATTATTATAATTTTAATCGGAGTGCAGCGGATCTAATCCCAAAAAACTAATAACTAAGCGTTCCTTTAATTATAATTTTAACATGCATATAACCTAGTTATATATTTCACACCGCGAAAACATAAGAATCATGCATACTGTCATAAAAATTAGCCTGATGCTTTGACACCACTGTTGGATTTTATAAAGACAAACTTAGTTTGTCGCAGCAGAAGTTTTAAAATTTTTACCAACACGGAACCAATTCATAACAGTATAACATAAAACAAATAGTAAGCTCATAGAGAACTTTACAGTGCATTGTATATTAATCCTCTACTATGGTATCCACGTAGCCTTCAATCTACGAACTCTTGACGGTTGATATTTTCGAGAACCCGCTAGGAAAATTATTGATCGAAAATAACTGGAGAAATCTTCAACCCTAGGTTGATTCCAGCTTTGCCTACTTTGCTTGTGTGTATTTCTGTGTATCTCAAGCCTAGGTCTAGAGGCATATATATAGCAAACTCAATCCCTATCAAATAGGAATAGGAAACATAGTTCCATTGAAATTCCATGTCACCTTTTCCTTATGGGCTTTTGGGGGCCAATCTATCATTCTTTTGACCAAGTCAACATGTCCAACATCTAATAGGTTTTGCTATATATATGATTATTAAATTAAATCCAACTTAATTAAATAACTAAAATTCTATTTAATAGAATTACAATATTTCTCCATAGATTAAATATTCTTGATCAATTCAATATTTAATCTAATCAACTTCACTTCGTAAATTAAGACTACTTGTTGTGTGACCCATATGCCCTCACATATCAAGCGCTTACTCAAACTAATGGTCTTGGTCGAACCCTAGACAATAGATCAGACAATCTCAACATGTGAGGTACGTTGCGAGGATATTGCAACTACCTGTAATAAGAAGCTCATAGTGATATAGTCCCTTCATTCGCGAATACTTGATTAAGCCTTGAACATGATTAAGTATCTATTCAAATAGCTTAATCATATTATCTCATTCTACTAATTGATCACATTGTCACTTTTAGACACCATTTCAAAAGTGATGTGCATTGGCCAATGACTAACGATCCAATTAGCTATGAGAAGACAAGTATTCTCTCCAAGTTTATTCGAGGAATGAATCATATTCTTGGCTCAACTACCATGCACATATACTTCGTGGTGCACCTAACACATGCCATATTTACCCTATTAGGAGTGCAAGTATTGGTCATGGTTAAGGTCTATCACTCCGTACATGTCGTGCGTATTGACCTCATGTCAAAGGACTATTACACTACTCCACAAATCGATATTCCTGTAGACACATAATTAGAATACACCAAACAATCTCTCGGCTGGATATACCAATACTCTGCAAAGTACATGTGCATCCATCATGAAATACCTAGTATCTCGTAGTTGTGAGAACCACTACATCCTCTAAGGATATGATGTAGATCGCACACCAATCTTTATTGCATCATCGATATCCCATTCTCAATGATCATTAATTGGGGCCATTTAAGAACTATATCTATAGTCATTTAAGATCTCACATTCTTAATGACAACACTAGTTCATGGGGACATTAACATGAATATAAGCAAACAATCAAACATCATATTCATTAAGTGTAATGCCAAAATAACTGAATATGATCAACTACAATGTCCTTAATACGATTGTCACTTGTACATCTATATAAACACATCCATCAAATTCAATCCAAAATTTGTAACCGATTCTTTATGATGCATAAAACTCTGGTTTTGACAGAGTGGGAACTCTTGCAATATAACTAGAGAACATCATTATAACTTCGAACATTGTAGGTCTGTCGCCTACGGCTTCTTGGACACACATCAATGACATTTGGATGCACTATAGTACTACATTTCTTGACCATTGATCACCTGTGATAGGATCCACCAAATCCAGGGCTGTTCCATTGGACCGATGTGCCCATAAGCATTATATAAGCTTGTAAGAAGATTACTTGATAGTCAAATGAAGGGCATGAAAGTTACAAAATGTGACTAACAAAAATTGACAAGTTTATTCTCTGAAAGCTAGCATTCTTTCGGCCAGTCACAATCTCTAGAGCAAGAATTTCCAAGCTGTAGACATCTGATGTAGTTAAGAAGTGTCCTAGCAGGACATACTCTAGTGCCATGTAACCACTTCAGGAAATCAACGACATGAAACAAGGGGTAAGCCTTATTAAACTTGAGCTTTTGATGACCTTTTGTAACATGTTTAGAAAGTTTGACAGGAAAGTCAAAACTTACTATGTACGAGCAATTCAACTTATATTACATTTAGTTTGGCTCCCAGGGACGAGCCTGGCCAAGCCAAAGTCAGAAATTTTTGGATTCATGGCAGCGTCAACAAGAACGTTGTTGGCTTTTAGATCACGATGAATGACCCTGAGCTTAGAATCCTCGTGCTCTAGCAAGCCCCATAATGGTCTTGTATCGGTTTTCCCAATCCAAATGGATCTTTATTCTGGTTTACTATGTAAAGAATTGGATTCAAATTGTAATTGATAATTGAGTGATTACATAAGTTATATACATGATTAGAAGCAATAATTAAAAATAATTTTACAATTACAGTAGTACAATCATAGAGATGATGAAATTGGAAGGCAATCAGCTAGAGTCATGAAGATTACAGATCTTGATAGCTATTCAATTAGATTTGATTGGAGCATGATTCCCATAATTGAGCCTGGCAAAATCCGTAAAGAATAATTTGAATGAGTGATGATATAGGATTGAAGCTCAATTGTAGGAGATAAGATAAGATTGTGTTGATTGGAGTCACACTATTATAGAATTTCCAATTCAGCGTGATTGTGTCTTCAATTGGTCTTGATTGTGCTTAATTTGGCTCGATTGATGTTTATCCTTTAATACTCCCCCTTAAGTTAGGGGTGTACATGTTGTACATCTCTAACTTGACGAATTGTTCTTCACATATTGAAGTCCCCACTACCTTGGTGAACAAATTAACTTGTTGTTCTTCGCTTGCAATATTGGGGTCACATTTGTGTCATCTTGGATATGTTCTTGAATATATTGACATTCGATCTCAATGTGTTTTGTCTTTTTATGCAACATGATGTTAGAGGCAATGTGAATTATAGCTTTATTATCACAGTAAAGGGAAATTGACACCTGCACACAAAAACTAATTTTAGTGAGTAATTTCTTAATCCATCTGATCTTAGTTAGTGTGACAGTCATGGTCTTATATTCTGCTTCAGCACTAGATCTTGAGACCACATTTTATTTCTTAGATCTTCATGCAACTAGGTTATTATCCAAGAAGAGACAATAACCATATCTGGATTGCCTATTGTTCTTAAAATTTGCATAATCAGTGTCTTCTAAAGTTGCAATTTCAATTATCCAGTTTTTTTCATAAGAATTTCTTTACTTGGACAATTCTTGGGATACTTGAGTATTTATCCATAATCTTAACATGTTGAATACACGAGGAGTGCATCACTTAACTATCAAGCCTAGTGATAGTTAGATAAATCAGTTTACCAATTAACTTCTGGAATTCGTTCATATGTGGATAAATCTCACCTTCGTAATTCAATATCTTGATGTTGGACTTGAGGGAAGTCTGACAAGGTTTAGAGTCAAGTTTCTTTATCTCTTGAAGAAGGTCCAAGACATATTTTCTCTTATTTAGAAAGATTTATGGAGAAGAATAAGTCAATTCAACACTAAGAAAATACCTCATCTTACCAACATCTTTAATATCAAATCGTGAGTGTAAATCATTCTTTAATTTTGAAATCAATGTTGGATTATTTCCAACAATCAAGATGTCATAAACATAAACAAGTAATACGAGTTTATCTTTGGGAGATTCATAAAGAAATAAGGATGAATGTATGTTACTTCTTGAATCCAAACCTACAAGCTCACCATAGAGTCTATTGTACCAGATTTTTGGTGATTGCTTGAGGCCATATATGGCTTTGTGCCAATGATAGAGTTTACTTGATCCCTTGTGTAGATGCCAGGTGAGAGTTTTAAATAGGTGTCTTTATCGAGGTTGCCTTATAGAAATGAATTTTTTATGTTCATATGCTCAAGTGATTAACCTAGATTGACTACAACATAGAGAAGGGTACGAATAATATATATTTTGCCTATGGAGTAAAGATTTTATCATAGTCAATCCCTAGGGATTGAGTGAAACCTTTTGGTAATGGTCTAGCTTTATATCTCTCAATTGTGCCATCACTATTATGTTTGACTTTAAAAACTCATTTGCAATAATAGCCTTTTTATTTTTAGGGTGGATCATATTGACAAATTTCTATTTCTTTTTAAAGTCTCAAGTTCTTTAACCATTGCTTTCTTCCAAGCTTCATATTTTATTGCTTTAAAAAACTTGGTTTAGTGTTAATAATAGTACTACTTTGAAAAGTTTTGTGTTGATTACCAAGATGATCAAAAGAGTTGTGGACTTCTAGAGGATAATATCCCTAAAAAATTTTAAAATCTCATAATTTCTAGCTAGGAATTTTTACTTTAGTTGATCTCCTGATTGTCTGATCAAATTAATTTAGCACAAAGGACTCTCTAATCTAATTAGCTCTTATTTCGAGTTTAGAGACAGAATCAATTAGGTCTTAATGGGTAGTTGGGTCAAGGGGAATACTTATATATGAGATATTTTGGTATAGTTTTATAGAATTCGATTCTGTAGATAATAGTTCTGCAAATGTTGGTTCTACAAGATCTTCAAATACAACAGGTTTTGTTTTTTTTCTTGATTTTTCTAGTCTGGCTTTAATAACCTAAAATTGATAACTAAGATCAATATTTTTAGTAGAATAATGGCCAAAGATAACAATTAAGGAGATACACTACTCTCCCTTGCTACAATTCACTAAGTTAGTTTCAAGGTAATAGGGATTGTATTATAAGAAATGTACATTCCTTGAGATAAATTTCTTCTTGAGAATAAGAGAGTAGCATTTTTACCCTTTCTGGGTTATCGAATAATCAAGAAATATACATCTCATTGACCTTTAGCAAGCTTGTCCCTTTTTCATTTGAGATTTGGACATAAGGAAAAGAACCAAGTACCTTCAAATAGTCAAGATTAGGTTTCTTCTTAAGAAAAACTTTAACACGAGATTTGTACTTAAGGACAGAGCTGGGCAGCCTATTGATCAACTGACATGCAGTTAGAATAATACCACTTCAAAAATATCTTACATTTATTTTGAACATAATGGCTCTAGCAACTTTTAAGAGGTATCAATTCTTCCTCTCAGTCACACTATTCTGCAAAGAGTATAAACACATGAGATTTGACGCATAATTCTATGATTAGACAGAAAATCTTTAAAATCTTTTTAAAATTTAGTTATACTGTATGTATAAACTTTGATTTTGTATTGAACTGTTTACAGACAAGATTGAAAACTTCTTAAAATTTTAAAAACACTATAATCTTTTGTTTGAGGAAGTAAATCAAGTAGCACGACTACAATGATTAATAAAATGTAGTAAGGAAAATCATCATAAGAGGACTGAGGAGCATTCCACACATTAGATTTGAACATTTGAAAGGACAATCATACTCAGTCTTAGAGTTTTTAAAGGAAACTCTATAGTATTAAGCAAGAGCATGACTTTCACAATAATCAAGGCCACTATCAAGATCAGAAAATAGTTTAGAAAGAACTAAATTGCTTTGATGACCAAGTCTATCATGCCACAACAAAGAGAGCTTAGAGTTTTTGTGGCAAGGAGAATTAGTCTGAACTTGAGAGTGTAGAGACTATTGTTCATGTTTCATTTACCAATCATCTTCGAGGTATTGTAGTCCTAAAAATTACCAGATCATCTAAATCCTCTAAGGGAATGGTCATATGCTCATTCACACCAAAGTTAATTATCCAAGTTTTCTCAGATTTATTCTAATTAGTGGATGAAAAACATATGACAATTGGGACCTTACCACCTTTACCTTCATGAGGAGGAGCTTTTGGCGTTTAGCTTGGTTCCAAGTTTTTTTTTCATGTGTAAGAATGTATGTTGAGCAAGGTCTTATATGGATATAGATGGATTGGCATTAGATGATCCAACAATATAACTCAATGGTTTTGTAATGTGGTATACATTGAAATTATCAATAAGAGGTCTCTCCTTTTTTGTTCTTCATATAAGGATGCAAGATCCAGTATTTGTCCAACGTGTGTCCTACAATCATCACATTGAAAGTTTGATTTGGTAATAGATTTACCTCCCTTGGTCTGATTGAATAAGATCACATTTTTGGAATTCAGGAATCTTTTTACAGTAAGACTCAATTATTCAAGTATTTTCAGATTTATTCAGATTAGTGGATGAATAATATATGGCAAGTATGACAATTGGGGACCTTACCATCTTTACTTTCATTAGGAGGAGCTTATAGCGCCTGACTTAGTTCTATGTTTTCTTTCATAGGTAGGAATACACTCTGAGTAAGGTCTTCAATAGATATGGATGAATTGGCATTAGATGGCCTAGTAATATAACTCGAGGTCTAGTAGAATAGTATGTATTGAATTTATCAATAAGAGGCCTCTCCTTCTTTTCTTTTAAATGAGGAGGCCAGATTGGGTATCTATCTATTGCGTGTGTTGTGTTCTTCTAGAGTGGTCACATAAAAGGTTTGATTTGGAAATAAATTTACCTCCCTTAGTCTTATTGAATGAGATTCTATTTCTGGAATTCAAGTATCATTTTGCAGCCAGAGTAGTTCTTTCATGAATGCTCATGAAAGCACTAGACTCACTTAGAGTATCGTGCTTCTAGTAGGAGGTCAAGATCTTTTTTCTTATCTCTTCCTTTTGAATCCTAGAGCAAATTAAGTTAAAAAAGAGAAGCTCAGCCATAGATAAGATTTGATATCTGAGAACATCAAATTTAGAACGTAGACCCATTAAGATCTAAAAGATCATGTCCTCCTCTTCTCGTTTACTAATCATAATAGCATCAGTTATGACAGGTCGTAAAGTCGTGAGTTCTTCCCATATAGACTTCAACCTGCTAAATACTCAAAAAAGGTATATCTCCTTTTTCAAGGTCATCTTCTTTTATTAATTCAAAGATGCGATATATATTCTCAAATTGAGAGTATAAAGTTTTGACAAATTTATAGAGATTCTTTGAGCAAGCTGTATAATCAAACAACTCGTATGAGTCAATTGAACTGAGTAGCTAAGACATTACCTAATAATCATACATCTGCCATTCAAGATAGTGCGTCTCTATGGTTGTACAAACTAAAAGTTCTCCATTGATGAAGCCTACACATCCTCTTCTACATAGTGCTATGAAAATAATTTTTAACCAAGACAAGTAGTTCTTGGCATTAAAGAATACAATTGTGATCTTGATGTTAGTATTGTCATCAATCTCAGAAATTTTATTATGAAGATCAAGATAGTTGCAAAAGAGAACAACCTCTACAACTTCTTCAACTGACTTTTCATCTGATATGATGATGATCGAAATTGAGTGCAAACTCTCATACCATATGGAAATAATTTGATTTAAATTGTTATTGATAATTGCGTGATTACATATATTATACACACGATTAGAAGCAACAATTAAAGGAAAGAATCTATGATTACTTTAATACAATCACAGAGATGATAGAATTGGAATACAATCAATCAGTTAGAGGCTTAATGATAGCATATCTTGATAGCTGTCCAATGAAGTATAATTGGAGCATGATTCCCGCAACTGAGGCTAGCAAAATCTATAATGAATAATCTGATTGAGTGATGATCGAGGATTAGAGCTTAATTGCAGGAGAATAGATCAGATTGTGTTGATTGGAGTTGCGCAGTTATGGACTTTCCAATTGAATGTGATTGTACCTTCAATTAGACTTGATTGTGCTGAATTTGGCTTGATTGATATTTATCCTTTAACACAACAAAAGGACTCTGTCCAAGCACCCATTTGGCAGGTACTAGTAGACGAGCAGCTTCTCTTCGTCTTCTAAGCAAAAACCCAACAACCTAACATGATTTTGGTGCATCAGCTTGGCGACCAAAGTAACCTCTATTTTCAGTTCTTCAAGACCTTGTTTTGAACTGGTTGATAGTGTCTTCACAGTTATCTCTTGTACAACGCAAAGTATTCCCTGGAGAAACAGCTATTTCAACAATCAGCAAGTTCACCTATATAGCATTCAAAATCAGGAATGATGTAATAAGCACGTACCTTGTAAACTGAACCAAAGCCACCTTCTCCAAGTTTACAGGAGTCACTGAAGTTTTTCGTTGCTCTCTTTAGCGTGTTCAAAGGTATCATAAGTGACACGTTTCTCCTCTCAGTCTCGCTAGTTTCATCTGAACTCCATTAGAAAAAATGACGGATTAGCTTGTATCTCAGTATACGTTAATGCCAACTTGAAGTCAGAAACTAACTGTGGAGTCTGCCGATGTCGTGTCTGCTGTTACTCTCTGTATCTACTCTCTTTCTGCTCGCCCTCCTCCAGAAGAAGCAACCACAGAAGAAGGGATGCAACTGGAACAACTCCACCTTTGCTTAACCTGCCAGCATAAGTTTCCTAGTTTCTCCAAATTAGACAGGTCTTCTACCCAATGCCTAGAACTAGACAATTCACAACCATCTTCCATCTTGATTGATCATCCGTGCTTTCTCTAAAGTGAAGAGCAAATAGTCAAGACTATACAGAGTAACAGATTCTAAATCATTATTAGTGTTTCATGAGTCCCTGTCTGAACAATGGCACCTAAATCAAAAAAAACAAAACAAACTACAATTTGTACAATAGTGATATGTGCAATTTCTCTTTCGTAGGTGTAAAATGTTTAGTTGAGCAAGGAGGACTTAACTGCATTAAACAACATTGGGGTAAGCATGAAAATAACAGAGCTTTATGTTGGTTTTAGCTGAACTTTCTTCTGTTACAATTTGTACAATAGTGATATGTGCTTACATTGTGTAATAGTTAGACCCTCTTTACTTAAGAGGGGAAATGAGCATCGACCATATACCCAACAGGACAATTCTTTCTAACAATCTCGAACTTCACTACTATTTCTTCGAGGTGTGGAAGATAATTAGTTTGATGTCCCAGTTGATAACACTATCTTAACTACGGAATAGTTACCTAACTCCATTGCCGTTGCAAGATTTTCTAAGCATATACAAAAATGTGCAAACAAAGACTATAACTCCATTATCGTCCACATTGTCTCGTTGGACCAGCCATCGATTGGTTTCCTGTCAGATTATGACATTCTCGATATCCACATTGTACTGACTCTAGAAAATATCTTGGGCGTTGAGCATAACACCACCTAAGATACAAATATCCTATTTTATGTAGTCCAAGAACTCTACACTATGATCCTTCAGATTTGACAATTCAACTTCATTATGATTGATCTTCCCTTTACTGCCTAATTTTGGGCGTAAAGTCTTATCCAATGTGTCTGGATTACTCGGGAGAAGGTTGTGCTTTGACCAGCATTATTTATTTACTTCTGTGTTCCATTTAAATGTGCCCCTGCTATCTTTGTGTGTTTTGTGTCTCTGGTTGGTTTGTGCTCCTCAGTAGTTCTGTTCGATGTTTAGTTGTGTTGCTGTGATGGTGTCTTTTTCAGGAGAAAGCATTTGATGCTTGATGAGTTTTTGACTATTATGTCATTCTGAGCGGCTACTTGAGCAACATTTTTATTTTGCGTTTGTTGCAAATGTTGATTATTTGGCTGTTATTGTGATTTTTGAGACTCTTAGCCTTCCGTGTGTCTACTGGATTTTCTTTCATCCGTATTCTGCCTATGTCTCTCTAAATTGCGTATTTTTAATTTGCGTGTGTCCCGTTTGTCCACCGAATTCCGCATCGTCAAGTTGGGATTTTATTTTGCGTATTTTTCTAAACTAATTTTTTGCATTTTATGTTATGAATCCTAATACAGATTCTTTTCTACCCTGAAAACTTAGACACGATGAACAACGATGGTGAGGAGTATGATCATTCCATTTCGAAGGTAAAGCGATGCTGAGATAGTGAGAATGGCAAAGATAAAAGCTCGATGGACAAGCGGAAGCAAGACATAAGTTAACATTTTAAAGAGAAAAATGTATGCTAGGACAGTGTTTGCTGGTGTTAGGAGGTGATGTTACTGGTGTGTATGTATTGACGCTATTTTTTATTGTGATGATATTGGTTGCGCTATGTTTTGATGTTGGTAGTGGTAGTATTGGTTCTTGTGTCTTGTGATGTTAGTTTGAGGTCTAAACGACACTAGTATTGGGATTTTTTAATACTGGTAATGGTAATGATTTTTGTGTGTAGTGTTGTTAGTTTTGGGTCTAAATGTCACTAGTATTGAAAAGAATTGTTATTTCTTTTATTTGATGACACTGATTTAAGGTGTACATGACACTAGTATTTAAGATATTTTGTTGCTTGATTTAGATGTTGGTTTTAGGTCTAAAGTCACTGGTTTATGAATTATGATATTGGTTTAAGATGTATTAATATTGTTTTTTTATTTGTCGATACTAATTTATGGTTTTGATGGTACTAGTTCTGTTTATATGAGATAAAATTCATTGTTATATAATGTGTTATTGGTTGTTTAATGATAATATTTTTAATTATATTTTATTTTTCATAATCTTACATTTTCCTGCAAGTCAAGCAAGATCGGGGTTGTCAACGAGTTCCTATGAATGCATACCCATTCAACTACCACAAAGCACGAGTTAGTCACATTAAAGGACGGAGGAAGTCAGCAGAGGAAAAGAACAGAGGAGATCGACAAAAAAAGAAAGTGAAGCTACAAGGAAAAAAAATGAACTTTACAAAATTTACAAGGAAAAAAATGACAGCTCAAAAATAAACTTTTTGAAAAGAGAAGAAATAGGTTAGAATTTTTCTTTTTCTGAGAGGTAGAATATTTGGTTTATATGGTCCAAGAGATTGTACATCAAGAACTATTTTAATTATGATTAGTTGCTAACCAATGCTTACAAAGTGTTTTAAAGGGACATCGCAACTTGAAGTTTAACGCCACCAACCTTGAGCTGACACAGGGCTCGAGTTGTACGAGGACTTGGATAGTTCCTATAAGATCATGAGCCTAAAACATATTCTCTAACAACTAAATTGTGTTTATTTTACTTACAAAAAATAATCAACAGTAGTGGGAGTCGAAATCATCTCAAGAGCTTGCTGAATTAGAAAACAGAAAACAGTGATAAGTTCACACTAGTTGTAATTCACTTTTTTTAATATCCTGTGTTTTATTTTTATCTAATTAGCAGATGAAATGACAATTTTAGTAACAACTTTTAACTATGATAAGTTTGACTCACCTGATCTTTCAGATGATTACAACATAATATTTACGTTTTCTCAGTTACATTAATGTAAGAATCGTGAATTTAAAGACCTATTTGGCATGTTTGTAAAATTAAAGGAACCAAAGGATAAGTTACCTATTTAGGATTTCTATTAGACATATAAATAGACCCAATCAGTTTAACCTAATCACAATTCTCTCTTACTTGTGCAGGTGTGGAGCACCACGTAACCCTAGGAGGAGAGAACGAAACCACCCAACCATCTCAGCATGAAGAGGGTAAGTCATCCATGCTGTCTTCCCTCCTTAGACTGAAATTGACGATCGATTGTTAGTCCTTAAATAGATTCAAAATTGTTATTATGCCAATAAGCTCAAGGGGAAGATCAACTAACCGAGAAGGAGACGAATCGATTTCGTAGGCAAGAATAGGTAAGTGGAATTTCCTTTCGAGTCTATCTCAAATTGGAATCTATCTGAAATCAGAATCAGATTGAAATCGTAATCTGTCTAAAATTGGAATCTGAATGAAATTGGATTCTGACGAAAATTAGATTCTGACAGAAATCAGATTCTGATTTAGGCCTAAACACATGCAAATGTTAGGAACTCGAATTTGGGTTTGATTCTAAAATTGAATTTGAATCCGGGATTACATAATTTTCAATTATTTGCAAATTCGTGTGCTTTGATGATTTTGACTTGGACTCGTTTTCCTGATTTGATGATTGATTATGAGTTGGTTTCGTTTCAGTTTTGGTAATGCTTTGAAATTATGGAACGTACGAGTGAATGATTAATTGGCTAAGTTGTTGGTTAAGTGTAGTTAGCTAGGACACTGCTCTGGAGTTATTATGTTAGTTGGTTAAGCTTAGTTGGCTAAACGTTAATTGGTTAGGGGATTCATGTTAAGTGCTTGTTTGTGGTGTTTGAATTATGTATGTGTAAATTAATTTTGCTTACTGAGTTTATTCAACTCACGTCAGTTGTATGTGTTTAGATCGTTCAAGCAAAGATCGGGACCGGGGTTAGAGAGAGCTTCCGCTGCATTCCATCATCATGTGATTTATGAACTTTAGTATTTCGGTTTTAAAAATAAATACGGTATTTGACATTATGTTTTAGATTTGGATTTTTCGTTGAAATAAAAGTTAGGTGCCTCGGGATATTTATTTCCTGACATCTGTCATGTCCTTATTTTGGGTCGTGACAAATTATGGTATTAGAGTTTCTTCTAAAAAAATTGAATGAATTTTTCTTAATCGAAAATCATGCATGGATGGGAGCGTAGGGACTAATTGATAATAGTGGTTTGTTGCTAGTTTAAGTGATTTTGGTGACTATCCAAACTTCAAACGACCATAACTTTTGACTCGTTGGGAGCTACGGGCATCGTATTATAACAAATCGAAGATAATTTTGAGATCTACCTGCTCATTTTGACCCTTAAAACACATTTATAAAGAAGTTACGACTGTTTTAAACTTTTTTGGGCTAAATTTTTAATTCTTTTGAATTTTGAACTTGTCTTATTTTTCTAGGTCTTGTTAAGGTTGCAGAAACTGTTATAAAATTTCAAAAAAATGTGATATGATTATGTCTGAGCGTCTTAGATGTGGTTATTAATTTGATTCTATGATAAGAGTATATGTTATTGAGATGTATGTATGTATTATTATCCAAAGTCATGAAACGGTGATTCAGTTATTGATGTCGATCTTATGGATTTAGATTACGTATGATTTGGTAAGTTTCTAGTTATGAGTGGTGCTTTGGAATAATGTTTTAGTGATATCAGGATCATGGCTCACACAAGAAACCAAGCTTCACGGGCTACTAGGGATGCATACGTTGTTGTCACAGGAACGACTAACCCAGCTACTACCACAGATGCATGGGCTGCTACTACCATCATAGACGCCCATGCTGACCCAAACACGCATGCCAACTCAGATGCACAATCTGCCACTTATGCGCATACTGATGCTATACCACTCCTAAGTCTTGAACCACCACCTCTAAACCTGCACGGACTGAATACTGAGGGTGTGCTTATACAGATTCTGGGTTTACTGGTTCAACAATAACAAACATTAGCTGTACCTCAGTCGGTAGTGTTGCAATATCCTCAATGAACAATTAAGAAACCACTTAGCTTCGATGGTACAAAAGAACCAGTACAGGTAAAGGACTGGGTAATGGAGATAGAAAAGGCATTTCAGATTGCACAAATCCTACCTACTGAGAAAGTGACATTCGCTACCTATGTGCTGACTGACGATGCTTTAAAATAATGGGAAACCTGGAAGAAGATACGTGTGACTGATGTAGAGGGAACTTACCAGGCCTCGATCTATTGTTGGGAAGCATTTTTGAAGGACTTTAGAGAGAGATTCATGTCAGCCCCCAGGCGAAGGGAGATGGCACGAGAGTTTGATCAACTGGTACAAGGGAATAAGACAGTGACAAAATATGACTAGGAGTTTAATCGCCTCTCAATGTTCAAGTCTGCTACTTCTCTTGACAAGGACACACGAACCCAAAAGTTCGAGGATGGCCTTACTGAGGACACTAGAGACCTTGTTGTGCCCCTCATGCTGTCCACCTATAAGAATATCCTTGAGAGAGCTTTAGTAGTCGAATAGAACCTACGATGGAAAAAGATGGATTATCTTATATCCATGTACATGTGTGCATTTGTTTATATACAGCTAAACTGGTAGAATTGCTGGAGAAGAGATTCATCAGACCCAATATTTCATCTTGGAGGCACCAGTGTTGTTTGTAAAGAAAAAAGATGGTTCTATAAGAATGTGTGTGGACTACTAGGAGTTAAACAAGCTTACTATTAAGAATAGATACCCTTTGTCCAGAATTGATGACCTATTTGACCAACTAAAAAGGGCCACAGTATTCTCCAAAATTGACCTCCGCTCGGGCTATCATCTATTAAAGATTAAGAATGAAGATGTGCACATGATGGCATTACGTACAAGATATGGGCACTATAAGTTCCTAGTTATGCCATTTGGATTGACCAATACACTTGCAAAGTTCATGGACTTAATGAATCGAACTTTCCAACCCTATCTGGACAAATATGTAGTAATGTTTATAGATGACATCCTAGTATATTCCTAAAGCAAGGAGGAACATGAAGGAAACCTAAGGACAATACTACAGATATTACGAAAAAAGCAGTTATATGCCAACTAAAGAAGTGTGAGTTTTGGCTTAACAAAGTTACCTTCCTGGGACATGTTACAACTAGGGAAGGAGTGACTGTAGATCCCAATAAGATTGAGACGGTAATAGGGTGGAAATAACCAAGAAATACATCTAATGTCTTTAGCTTCCTGGGCTTGGTAGGATACTATCGTCAATTTATGGAAAGATTTCCAAGTTGGTAATGCAATTAACTAGATTAACCAAAAAATGGATTAGATTCATATGGAGCGAAGAATGCGAGAGGAGCTTCCAAGAACTAAATGATAGGCTAGTGACTGATCTCATACTATTATAACTCACACAAGGGAAGGATTATACTATTTTCAGTGATGCATGAGGGAGTGGGTTGTATGCAAGGAGATAAAGTAATTGCCTATACCTCCATACAACTTAAAACATATGAAAGAAATTACCCTACACTTGATCTAGAACTAACAGCAGTGGTTCATGCTCTCAAGGTATGGAGGCATTACCTCTACGGAGCGCTTTGTGAAATATACATTGACCATAAGAGTCTCAAGTACATCTTCACGCAGAAGGAACTGAACATGAGGCAATGGAGGTAGCTAGAGCTAATTAAGGATTACGATATTAGGATACACTACTATCCTGGCAAGGCTAATATAGTGGCAGATGTCCTTAGCAGAAAGAACAAGACTACTGATGAACTCACATCATAAGAGGAACTAATACGACAATTGAGAAGTTTGGACCTAGAGAATTCCAAAGGTCAGAATGGACTAGCGACAATTATAGAGTTAGAACCCACATTGAGAACTCAAATAGGCGAAGGACAACTTTAGGACACTACCTTAATCAGTTTCAGACAACAGGTTGAACAATAAGAGATTACCAAATTTTGCAAGGGGAAAGATGGTCATCTATACAACCAAAATTGGTTGTGCATCCCAGCCAATCTGGAACTAAAAAACCTAGTATTAGATGAAGCCCATAACTCACATTATGTTGGGCACCCCGGTGGGACCAAAATGTACCAAGACATCAAGCAGGTCTTCTGGTGGCCTGGTATGAAGAAAGAAATAGCAAATTATGTGGCCAGTTGCATGAAATGCCAAATGGTCAACGCAGAACATCAATGGCCTACTAGTCTCCTACAACTATTAGACATTCCAGAATAGAAGTGAGAGAAGATTACTATGGACTTTGTGATGGGAAAAATTGATTGGGTAAAGATACAATATGGGTCATAGTAGATTACCTCACCAAGTCCACCCACTTCATAGCATACAAGGCAGGTATGACCATTGAGCAAATGGCAGAGCTGTATATACGGGAAGTAATATGACTACATAGAATTCTAGTGAGTATCACATCAGATAGGGACACCCGATTCTTGTCTAGATTTTGGAAGAGTATACAAAAAACTTTGGGAACTAGATTACAATTTAGTACAGCATTTCATCCACAGACAGATGGAAAGTCAGAGCATACAATACAAATTCTAGAGGATTTACTTAGAGCTTTGTACTTGATTTTGGCAAGAATTAGGAAGGACGTCTACCATTACTAGAGTTTACCTATAATAACAGTTTTCAAGCGAGTATAGGTATGTCTTCCTACGAGGCTCTTTATGGCAAGAAGTGTCAATCGCCAATCAGCTGGAACAAGATAGGAGAAAAGGAAATTTTGAGACCGGATATGTTCAGGGAACTCACAGAAAAGGTACCTATGATACGGATTTGAATTCAAGCAGCTTAGGACTGACAGAAAAAATTCATTGATCAACATCGAAGAGAAATAGAATTTGAAGTTAGAGATTGTGTATTCCTGAAGGTATCACCTACCAAAGAAATTTGAAGGTTTGGATTAAAAGGAAAGTTAAGCCTGCGATATGTTGGACCTTTGATATAACTCAACGAATAGAGAAGTTGGCCTATCAGTTGGCCTTACTCTCAATGTTGGTTGGGGTACATAATGTATTCCATGTGTCGATGCTACAAAAATACGTCCCTAAGGAAGGACATGTCATTCAAGATATCCCAACAGAGATTCGCCCAGACGTAAGCTATGAGGAGATACCTCTAAGAATTGTAGATGCCAAAAGCCAACAACTGCGTAGGAGGACAATTGAATATGTCAAGGTATAATAGAGTAACCACTCGGAGAGAGAAGTCACTTGGGAGTTACGCACCGAGATGGAAGAAAAGTACCCCTACCTCTTTGAACAACAAATTAAGTTTGAGGACAAACTTTATTTTAAGGGAGAGAGACTGTAAGAATAGTGAATTTAAAGACCTATTTGGCATGTTTGTAAAATTATAGGAAACAAAGGGTAAATTACCTATTTAGGATTTCTATTAGACATATAAATAGACCAAATCAGTTTAACCTAATCACAATTTTCTCTTACTTGTGAAGGTTTGGAGCACAACGTAAGCCATGAAATCGGAATCTGAATAAAATTGGATTTTGATGAAAATTGGATTCTAACAAAAATTGGATTTTGATAGAAATCGGATTTTGATTCAGGCGTGAACATATGCAAATGTTGGGAACTCAGATTCAGGTTCGATTCTAAAATCGAATTTGAATCCAGGATTACTAAATTTTGAATTATTTGCAAATTTGTGTGCTTTGATGGTTTTGACTTGGACTCGTTTTCCCGATTTGATGATTGATTATGAGTTGGTTTCGTTTCAGTTTCAATAATGCTTTAGAATCGTATATGTATGAGATTCATTGATCTGATAAGATTTATGATAAGTTCTGTTATGAGTTATGTGATATGGAACCTACGAGTGTATGAGATTCATACACCCGTACGTTCATTGATTATGAGTTGGTTTCGTTTCAGTTTCGATAATGCTTTGGAATCGTATATGTATGAGATTCATTGATCTGATAAGATTTATGATAAATTCTGTTATGAGTTATGTGATATGGAACCTACGGATGAATGATTAGTTGGCTAAGTAGTTAGTTAAGTGTAGTTGGCTAGGACACTGCTCCAAAATTATTATGTTAGTTGGTTAAGCTTAGTTGGCTAAGTGTTAGTTGGTTAGGAGATTCGTGTTGAGTGCTTGATTGTCGTGTTTGAATTATGTATGTTTAAATTAATTTCGCCCACTGAGTTTATCCAACACACGTCAGTCGTATGTGTTCAGATCGTTCGAGCAAAGATCGGGACCGGGGTTAGAGAGAGTTTCTGCTGCATTCCATCATCATGTGATTTATGAACTTTAGTATTTCGGTTTTAAAGACGAATACGATGTTTGACATTATGTTTCAGATTTGGATTTTTCGTTGAAATAAAAGTCTCGTGCCTATGGATATTTATTTCCCGACATTTGTCATGTCCTTATTTCGGGTCGTGATAGTTAATGTGACCAAGTAAAAACTCTCAATTTAACCCTATTCTAAATCTTAAAACTCCCAATTTTCTCAGTCACCTGATCTTTCGATTTTCTTCGCATTCCCCCACACTCCCTCGCCTTCCAGCTTTTTGAGCCAATTCAATTTGGCACTATCGTCTTGTGTTTTGAGCCATTAATTATTAATCCTTTGAAGAAAGATTCCCCAGAGAATCTCGGCAATTTCTTTGATTTGGGACAATAAGACGAAATTTAGTGGCGAGACAGATATGGGTAACCCAATAATGACATTTTCAAACTTGCTAATTCTAGAAGGGTTGAACAGCACATAGTTTAAGTTTTACCCATGGAAATGATAAATAGTTTTCTTGATAAAATATTTTTGTATCACTCTAATTAGTGGTGAGAGTTGTCCTTGCTATATAAATGTCAATTAAATCCTATCAGACTAATAATATATACTTCTTTATTATATGAATTTACTGAAAATTTAAATTCCAAGTATCGATAATTCCGCAAATCACTTTTTATATAGTTGGGGTGTTATTGCAGTTCTGGGAGAAGCACTCCATTTATATTATGAATTTTATGCAATTAAAGGATTTGAAGATATTAGGAAGAGTTAGTCTAAATGATAAAAAATTGTTTGATTTATTTTAATCTTACGAATGTTAGATTATATTATTATGAAAGTTACTGCTAAAATAAGATCTGATTATATATAATTCTGAATCTCACATCTTAATTTAAGATGGAATTTGGAAACTGTAAAGTGCCAACACACACATTGTTCTCTATTTGAACGATATTTTTTTAGTAAAATTTTTATTCTCACGAGATTTTTAGTAAAATTTTTATTTTCATTATCGAACACCTTCAAATTCCATTTAGGTGACCATTCCGAGAAATTCAAAAAAGTTTTCCCTGCGAATTTTTCGTTTGCAAAAACAATGCATAGTGGACTTACGAGTCAGTTCTGGAATGGATCATAGCTTTTGCATTGGACCCATAAAAAAATATTATTGATTTGATGGTTAAGAATGAGGGATATTTTTTTCTTTTGAAATTCTCTTCTTTTTCTCCTTTTTTCCCTCTCTCAACCTAAACCCATCACCGAGAGAAGAAAGTGGTTGTCGATGAGGAGAAGGTCTCACGGTGTCGGTGATAACGAAGATTCGATGGTGGTCCTCGATGTCAAGAACGCCGATGTCGGTGTCAGCTTGATTGACCTAAACTTACCGACGGAAATGATACCGAAGACCGATGACTTGCTCTGCCGAGAGATGGTAAAAGAGGTTCTAAGCCCTATTTTCTCACTAGCACAAAACAGAATATGGGCCACAAACAGGTGGCAAATTGCACATGGCACAAAACAAAAACCTTGTACAATCACAGAGATAGCGAGATACATGAAAACCTACATATACCAAGTTATCCACATACAAGGTTTTATGCTGCTAACCAATACTTTGAGGTTTTGTGCACGAGGATCTGGAGTAATATCTAAGAGATGAAATGTTAAGAGTAAAAAATTTAGAATAGCATGCCTGCTCCATCAAATATTTAGATAGATGTTTCAATCCTGCACATTTTAGCCCTCATATCATGAAGTATCCAAAAACACAGAAGTAAAACTAGTTAGCAACCATTTTTCACTCATAAAACACTATAAAAGAGTAGGTATTTCCAAGATGTCTTATTTATCATACCCAGGAATTTATTTGAATTTAGAAAGTGGTTTTCATATTTTCGGATAGACATACATACTAGGTCAAACCATTTGAATATACATGGTCAAACTATTTGAATATACATGGTCAAACTATTTGAACATACATGACCGAACTATTTGACATAACTGAGTAAATTATTTGATATAACAACAAAAACAATTTGATATAATAGTACAAATATTTTGACATAAGTGAGTAAACTATTTAATATAATTGGATAAACTATTTATTATGATTAGGTAAACTATTTGATATGATAACATTGCAAACAATTAGATATTACCGCATAAACTATTTTATGTAACCGAGTAAACAATTTGATATAACCATGTAAATTATTTGATACAATGAGATAAACTATTTGAACATATGTTCAATTAAAATCATCTAAAAATATATAATTAATATTATCAAATTAATTATTTATTACAACATAGCGTTTGACATAAGTATATAAACTATTTGATAAAACAGAATATAAAAACATGTATTTCTCAAGGAAAAAAATGCGTATTAAAAAAATAAATGTAGCCACTCCAAAATTTAAATTGAGTATTATATGAATAGTAGGGTCCCCCTGTCTTATACAGATCCACTCTCTGTTTTCTTGAATAAGGATGGTCCTAGAAAACGAGTACAAGACCAAATCTGATCCCTTGCTTTTTTTTAGGGAAATTGCGGCGTGAAACCTATATTATAATCGGGTTACAACAACATAACGAAATACATAGATAAACGACAAGAAATCCAAGCAAAAAAGGGAAGCTAGTCCGGTGACAACAAGTAGTACAAGGGGGAGCGATGGACAGTTGAACAAGCTCGAAAACCAGCAACCGTGCGGATTTTTGCCAAAGCAAGCTTCAACCAATAATCTCAAGACAACGTCAAGAGAGCATCTAAATGCATGTAACATACAATCAGATGAAAGCCAAGATCGATGCAAATCGATCAAGACAAGATTCTCTATCAGCAGCCACCAAACAAGCAACGCGATCCGAATGAATCCTAGATCAGGCGTAAGCCAATCCAGACATAAGTACAAGCAAAAATACCAAAACAAACATCCGAAACTGCCACTAAACAAGCGTGGCTCATGAGCAAAAATAAGGGGCAACATTATCAACAGAGAAACCAAATAAAACAGGACAGAAATATAAGAAACTAAAACCCAAGCAAAATAACGCCGTAAGAGAAACTCAAAACAGGGCCGAGGAGGGGACGGATGGAGCGGACGGACGACGACGGCCGAGAAGGTGGAGGAGGGGCGGGAGATGGTGGCGCTGGAGGAGGAGAGTTGGCGGAGGAGATGGAGAGTCGGTGGGTTGGCCCGGACGAGCACGGACAAGGTCCGGACAGACTCGGTCGGCGACGGGCTGGCTCGGACTACATCGGCCCGGCTCGGATGGCAACGGACGAGCTCCAGACTGAGGTGGGCTGGCTTGGACGAGCTCGGACGAGCTCCCACTAGACTCGGTCGGCGACGGTAACGGCGAAGAAATCCTTGAAAAAGGGAGGGAAAGATTGGGAGAAAGAGGAGTGTTCTAAAAACACCCTAGACAGAGATTTTGGTAGAGACAGAGTAAGGAGGAAGGAGATGAGGGTAAGAGGCGATGGAAGGAAAATCAAAGAGTGAGGAAAAAGGAGATGAGGGTAAGAGGCAGTGGAAGAAAAAGCAAAAGATATTTGCACAAAGCCCAAATCAGAGAAAATTAGGGGGAGTCGACTCTCATTGAATGTTTTTTCCACGACAATCTGATCCCTTGCTAGTGTGCAACTTGTACGTGATTGACTTCGTCAACTCCACCATCTCCGACATAAAAGCTAAAAGTAATGGACAAATCACTTTATATAGTGGGGGTGTTATTGCAATTGTGGCCGAAGCTCTCCATTTATATTATGACTTGTATGCATAACGGATTTGAAGATATTAACACCAGTTGGTATAAATAATAATAAAAAGTTTGGATTTACGTAGACAATTTTTTAATTAAATCTCACTACTGTAAATAAAAACTATTATTATGAAAAGAATTTTTAGAATAAGATTTGATAATATTCGATTCTTAATATAACATCTTAAATCCATAGAAGTTTGTTCACTTACATTGTGTTCTATTTAGATGAAATTTTATTGTAAAATTTCTATTGTTATGTCCTTTAAGCAACACTATGGAATTTTATTTAAGTGGGTATTCCGAGGGATTCAAATAAATTTCCCCTGCATATGTTTTCGTTCGCAAAAACAATCTGCAGATGCATTGTTGACCTACTTGATTTTATATGCATGTCTTGTTCACGCTTTATTGGCTGGATCAACCAAGGTCGTTTACTTCAATATAAACATATTAAACAACCCAAAGATATTGCAAATTGATAGTGAAGCATATCGGACACGAACTACATTGAGCAATTTAGGATCATTGGCGTACTCATAATTTTAATGGTTTTTTTCTACTTTATTACCATGTATTATATTAAACACCATAGTAACATCCTGTATAACTGTATCCTCAAAATTCTGGCGTTGTCTATGTATAAATAATCGCTACCGAAATCCCTTGCTTACCGATGTTTCAGATGTCGTCGCTATGCAACAAGAAGTAGCACCTGCAGAAATCCCATCGGTTAGCATCTTAAGCCTCAGCGCGCATCTAAATCCGTGATTGTCACCTCATTGATGGATTGCTCCGTTGTAGAACTTTTACGCGGTTGAGAGGTGGCTGCGGCCCATTCGTGCGTCGAATTCGATCCAGAACTTTCAACGGATTCTGTCGACACGTAAAACGCCGGTTTTGACAGAGAAGGGACAGTTACATTATAACTGGAGAACATCATGATAACTTCGGACATTGTAGGTCTGTCGGCAGCAGCTTCTTGGACACACATCAATGCGATTTGGATGCACTTTAGTACTTCATTTCTTGACCATTGATCACCCATCACAGGATCCACCAAATCCAGGGCTGTTCCGTTAGACCAATGTTGCCATGCCTGACAAGTAATTAAGCATCATATAAGCTAGAAGATTACGAGATAGTAATGAAGTGTGTCGAAGTTTTAGAAGGCGACTTACGAAACTCGACAAGTTCATGCTTTGGAAGCTAGAGTTCTTTCGGCCAGTCACAATCTCTATCACCAGAATTCCCAAGCTATAGACATCCGATTTAGTTGAAAAGTGTCCTAACTTAACGTACTCCGGAGCCATGTAACCACTTGAAGGAAATCGGCAACAAAAAACAAGGGGGTGAGCCTTATTAAACTGGTACTTTTGATGTCATGTGTTTAGAAAGTTCCTGGAAGTAGAAACTTACTATGTACCGGCAA
>SOPF01024947.1:0-37235 GCA_012979155.1 Hypericum perforatum | reverse complement strand
AAGTATAAGGTGTCAAATCGGGTGATACCTGTTCAGCATCAGGTTCTAGCTTTTGTGACAAGACACGAATATGCTTCAAGCTCCTAATGGCAACACTGCGCCTACAATTTGTATCATCGCCCCGGGTATAATTACTCCAGATGCCATACTTATCCGAGGTAACACTGTCCATGAAAAAAACAAGTGGTCTTTTGCAGGCATCTCTTGGATAATCTCTGGTGTTAAACATAAAATTACTATACTCCGCACTCCTCCTCCAAGGTCTAAAAGACTTCTGCATCGAAAGCAATTCCGGAAGCAATTCATTCCCTTCAAAAACCTGAACAGAGTAACCCCAAGCAACCGAAACAGTCAACGAATTCCCCCGGTGGTAGCAAACAGTCTGCTGCAAGATCCTAGCGGGGTCAACATCCGCAGCTCTAAAGAGCTTTGCCACTGCCCCAATCTTGGACATGTTCGAAAAAATCGGATCAGCCGCCTCCAAATGGTGGAGAGACACCAAGGGTGACAACGGATGCGACGACAGCATCCCAAACAAGTTCCCACGCATATCGACCTTTTCCATGCACAAAAATAAGGAAAATAATAAGACCCCAATGAAATAAACCTGATAAATTGCGGTGAAAAGCAAAATCCGAATTTCTAATGTGAAAAAGTCATTTTCAGGTGGAATTTCCTGCAAAAGTTTTAATTCTAGCCGAAAACATTTTCGGTACGAAGAAACAAATCTAGCCTAAAATCATGAACACAATGTTGCGGTAATGTACATTTTTTAAAGGTAAATTTTTACACTATAACAATGCCAGGATTAATGCCAGAATTTGAACCGTATACCTCCTAAACATTTAGGCTGTCACAATGCCGTTGGGCATTATGTACAATTATCATCCTTTTTTACCTGGTGGAAGCCGGGCTCGTGGGTCAACCCAATGCCGAGCTCGGCCAAGCAAGAGAAAACCCTAGCGTCGCTGCCGTAAAGGTGACTGTACCGGAACAGGCACGAGTCGAAAACCTTAGCGAGAACCTTCGCCAAGGGGTAACTGATGGCGAACCCGGCCCCACCGAACCCCATCTCGAACGAGTACTTCTGGTTCTGATCGAAGCTCTCCGAGTTGCTCCCCACGTAATACCACCCCTCGTGGTCGTACTTGGACAGCGTCCGGACAAGGTTGTCCACGATGAAGACCGTGTCGTCGTCCCCAAACACAAACCACCGTACGCCCGTCTGGTTCAGCTCCACCGCCTCCTTGACCACGCGCGCCACGCGCACAGCTGATCTCAGGCCCCCCTTGCACGTGTATGGGAACCTGGAGGTGTCCCTCGAAATGACCACCGGCGGGAGCGCCGCCGTAGACTGGCCCGGAGCCGGAGGCCGGTCGAGGAAGGCGAACGCGCGGGTGGAGTTGGGGGAATACCACATCCGGAGGTAGGGCTCTCGCCGGGGGAACGAGGCGGAGGACGAAGCGACGGAGAACAGTATGTGGCTGCGCGTGGTGGGTGGCGCGCGATGATGCCAGGCGCGTGAGGGCGACGCGATGGGGGCGGGGTCGCGGTAAAGGAGGTAGAGCGTGGCGAGGAGAGAGAGGGCGAGGAGGAGGTCCTTGGTGCGGGAGGGGAAGGTGGGCCCCATTTGTCTAGAGAGAGAGAGCGGGGCGACGGTTCTAGAGGGAGAAGGGAACGAGGAGGCCTTTCGCTTTCGCCTCTCCTCGGAACTCATATCTGATATTGCACTAACAGGAGCGAAAGTTAACGGCCGTTAAGGCATTCACTTCGACGACGACAAGGAGTTAGAGTTAGTTTATGTTATCTTTTTCCTGAGAGCTTTTTGGTTTCGTGGGCCTTTGTTTAAGCGCGAAAGGCACGGGTTTTTCGGGACAAGGTGACCCACGTGTCCCATTCTCGGACCACGTGTTGCGGGTATTTCGGTGGTTAGGTGTCGGTTCAGCTGAAGTGCCGTCTTCGGATGCCACGTGTCGATATTATTTGCGCGCTTTTTTTAAGGGGTCGACGGAATTTGGGCTAATTGAAGAGCCTTTATCCTTTTTCCAATGGGCTTCATGTTTCGCAGCTGAATTTTGTGACTAAAATGGTTGTTTTGATCATAGTTTTCAAAATCGACCGGTCCGACCGGTCGAATGGCCGGTCGGACCAATTTTTTTTTTTAAGAAAAATTTAATTTTTTTATTAAAAAAATTCTATTTTTTAAAAAAAAGTTATTTTTTTTAAAAAATAATATTTTTTTTAAAAAAAAATATTTTTTATTATTTTCCGGTCGAACCGCCCCCGGTTTCCGGTCAGACCGGCCGGTCCGACCGGAAAATCCCAAAAATCGCCCGGTTAGTAAGGTATCCGGTCCGATTATCAGTTTCTGACCGGTTAAGTGGCCGATTCGCGGTCCGACCGGTCGGACCGCCGGTCGGACCGCCGATTTAAAAACAATGGTTTTGATAGTTAGAAAACTTAGTTTATGAGAGAAGATAAATTAGAGGAAATTTTCGTTAATTGGAAAAATATGAAATCTCCAGTATTTGGTTATATGGTCCAAGAGATTGTACAATAGGGGACAATTTTATTTATGCTGAGTTGCTAACCAATGCTTACAAAAGGGGGAAAATCGCAACTTGAAGTTTAATGCCACCAAGCTTGAGCTGACAGGGCTCGAGTTGTACGAGGACTTGGAATAGTTCCTATAAGATCATGAGCCTAAAATATTTTCTTTAGCAACTAAATTAATGTGTGTATTTTACATACAAAAAAAAAACAACAATAGTGGGACAGTCGAAATCATTTTAAGAGCTTTGCTGAATTAGAAAATAGATCACAATTAGTTTTCTGTTGTTTCGCATTTTTAACTTATTCTCTAAAATGGCAATTTTTTATGACAATTTTTTAACTATGATAAGTTTAACTCATCTCATTTTCCACGTCAGTACCAACTAATATTTATGCTTTCTTAGTGACACTAATCTAAATCCTAAAATTCCCAATTTAATCCTAATCTAAATTCTAAAACTCCCAATTTAATCTTAATATTTTGATTTTCATCATATTTCCCCACACTCCCTCGCCTCTATCTTCCTTCCTTAGACTGTGTGCAACGGCGTCCCGGGGTAACCCGGGGATGCAGCGCGTGGTCTTCATGCTCCCGTGATAACAAAAAAAATCATGTGGGGATGGCTACCCAAGGATGGCCAGCCATCTCGGGTTGGCTCCCCGTGGGCCTCATTTTTTTTCTCCTTTCAATCTATTTCGTACACTTGGCACAATATTATTCTTCAAAATTTATTTTTTAAAAGATAGGATTTGGGTTGAAAAAATTAGAATTATTTGTAATTTTTAAAAAGAAATAATTTTTAAATAGTCATTTTTCTCTTCCCTATAAATGAAGTCCATTTACCAACCTATTTTCACACCACAACTAATTTTCTATCTTATCTTTCCTGCTATGGATCCAAAATTATAACTCTCAAATTTTCAACCATTTTACAATCCTTCTACTATTTTGTATTCTCTTAAAAAAAATTCTTCCAAAATTATATTTTTATATTTTTGAAACTTTATTTTAATGCAAAATACGAAATTTATATTTTTGTATATTATAAAAATTTACATATTTACAAAATAATTTTAGATAATATGTGGACTAAAAAATTAAAATAAATTAAGTTGATGATGTGGATAAGAGAGATATTATTATTTATTATGGGGATGGGTTAACGTAGAGATGTGAGTGTGGCTAAAAACTTGAGTAATGTAGGTTGGGTTGACGTAGATAAGTGAAAAATTAATTTTTTATTCCAGAAATGACTGGGAATGAGTTCCTCCAAAGTTGCTATTGCTGGTGTTCTCACATTTGCTCACGCTCCTGCTTTTTCTCTATTCCTTGCATTTGTCGACCCCCACCTAGCCCTGACTACAGTTCAAATTCAAATGAATTTGAATCGAATTAGTTCAAATTTGAATTTATCTAAATATCGTACTCAATTTGTCCAAAGACAAATTGAATATGAATTATAAACTTTCAAACTCGAATTGAATTTGAATTAATTTATAAATATTTAATATATTTAATAAAAAATGAAATAAGAATAAGTATTCAATATTTTTTTGGAAAAAGAAATAAACTAAAATTTGGGCTTGCACTTAATGTACCAAATTAAGTTGCTTACATATCCTTAGCTTTGAAAGAATCAAAGTCCACGTAGTTCTCTTGCATTTATGGATCTAACTCACCTAGTTGGATGTTTTTGTGCATTCTATCGATTGTGGTTGTCTTCTTATCAAGTATGCTAGATAAGAATCTATTAGTCGTCCGATAGAAACTCTCTCGCTCTCTAAATCAAGGTCACTAGAGGATGAGTATAAATCATACCTAGTATACGAATCTACCTCAATATGGACTCAGCAAAACCCCTTCTCCCAAGTCAACTTAAGTCCTAGAACTACAGCCCAAAGCTATGCAATAAAAAACATATAACTATCAATGTCATTAATAAACCAAAGTAACCACTGATCACCTGAGTTGCAAACAACACCATCAATAGCAATAGGACCTGGATTGGTCATCAAAGTTTTATCTGTGTTGAGCTTGACAAAGTTCTTTGTATGTCGATGAGGGGGTAATGGAGTATTCTGGTCCATAAAAAATGAGAAAACTCTCATGCTTGGGGAGTTTGAGCGTACTGGTGCTAGTCAATTATCCATATTCAAGGAATTCTCATCACAACGTTAAGCTAGTCGACTCACCCTAAGCTAATATTCTCAAAAACCATGAGTTTGGACTTTGGCAAGCTGACCTGTACCCCAAACAGTCATAGAAGGTATCAAGCTGGTTGTGTGCCACCCTAGCGTAGGTCATAAAGGCATTATACAGGAGGATCAAATTATTAATAAATATAAGCTAGGAGAGGGCGATGGTCCATTGGGTGAGCTTAACTGACATTCATCTATCAACTTGTACTAATTATTTAATAACATGGAGAGTCTCTATCAAAAAATAAAGAGGTAGGGGAAATGGGATTACCTTATCGGATCCCTTTGAAAGGTAGGAAGGTTTCTATCTTCTCACTATTACAAAGGACTTATATCAAGGTAGTTGAGACACATTCCATTATCCAATTAATGAAAGTTATAGGGAAACTACTCAAGAGGAATGTTTGTTAAGGAAATTCCAACTTAGATGATCATAGGCTTTTTCAAAGTCAAGTTTAACCACAATATCTAACCTACATAGCCACCCTTACTAGTCATCGAATGAAGAAATTCATAAAAGCTAAAAAGATTATCCAACATGAAGCATCTAGGGACATAGTGAATTATGTTAGGTTGACCAATGTATCGCAAAGGGACTTTATTCTACTTACCAAGATCTTTTAATAATCTTATAAAGGATATTAAAAATAATGATATTAAAGTCTTTTACGCTAGAACTACCTTGTCGCTTATCAAAGGATTATATATTATTAAAGTCACCCATAAGAATCTAGTGTCCTCAATGGTAGTGTTAATTAAAATGAGACATTTTCACATATTGTCCCATTTTGAGGCTTTTGAACTAGTATACACAATAGTGAGATGGAAATTTTGTTAGCAGAAGCTGACACACAACTAAATAAGTTGGCTATCCTGAGTCATCATAGAGAGTTGCATAATAAGGTTCAACTATAAGAGGAAGATTTCCCCATTACACTCCATAACTTTAACATACTCAATGTGTGAGAAACCTAAGCTATGAAAAACTCTATCAGCCATACTCTTTAAAATCTAAGGTTTAATGATAACAAGATAATTCAGATGATGGTCCTTAATTAAGCTCATAGTGACCTATAGAAAGCTAGAGTTACTAGTATCACAATAGTTTTAAAAAATAATAGAGACTTTCAACATAAGAAAAATAAAGAATAACACAAGAAAAAGACCACGAGATAAAAATAAAAAGGAAAATAAAAAGAGAAGAGGGATAAATAGTGGGTCAATTAAGCTCTTCAACTCTGTGCTTAGGGCCTCAATCACGATAACATCCTAATCTACCACAAGCTCAAAGGTGTCAAGGAAGGAAAGTGGGTTCAGGTCACGCGACTAAAGAGGTAGCTCTATGATAATTGCTAATTGAGCCCCCGGGGGACTAGCTTAGATCATCACTAGTAGCTCATAATCCTATCATTGACTCATTGTCATACTCATTGCTAGGCTCCCCTAACTTGTTAACTACGTAGAGCTAGGGGGAAGCTTAGGAAGTTAGTCCACCGAGTAGTTTTCATTGGATTCAAGAATTAGTTGTGTGCTAGAGGACTTTCATGACTTTTTTTCACTCATGGTTTATTTTTTGTGTAAGTCTAGAGTCCTTATCAAAATTGTCACCAACTGGGCTTAATTAGGCCCACTTATAGCCACCCATCTTTGTTTTCTCTTCGGTAGAGAATCCTAATTTAGTTGAGCTAATAAGCATTGCTACTTTCTTAGTCTAGTTAACAACCTCAGTAACTACAAGGCTTAAGACTGATTTATCTTATATGGTCATAAATGTAAGTTTAAGACCTGCATAGAAAAGAGAATGTAAAGTAGATGTATTAAATACTTTTCCAAAAATAAAATGGGATTTAGCTAAAAACATTCTATGGATGGGGCCTTTGCAGAAGGCGAGGGGCTTTTTTTTTAGTCCCAAGTTGGACAACTTTGGGAGTTAGGAATTTAAAATCTTTAGAGGTCATGTAAGGAGCTGGATTTTCCAGAAATATGCTTATAAGATAAAAAAGGGTTGCCTTTAACTTTGAAGCACTTCTATTCTAGGAAAGAGTCATTATACAACTTTGAATCAGAGCTCTAAAAGCATCCAATATAAGATTCAAAGTCAATAAGGAGTGTGAGCTCATTACATGTCCGACGAAGATAAAGTGATCGCTAGAGTTGGGTTCTCTAGTCATTCTTACCTTCTTACCTCTATCATCAATAAACCTAGCAATGGTTCTCTAAGGTAGTAGAGGTAGGGAAAGAAAATATGCTATAAAGGCATAAAACGACAATAGAAAAGACACAAATGTGTGAAAAGGCAAGAAAATAGGCTAAAAAGGCACAAAAAGAGAAGTAAAGGCACACAAATGTGTGAAAAGGTAAGAAAATAGGCTAAAAGGCACAAGAAGAGAAGAGAAGACACGAAAATGTGTGAAAATGCAAGAAAATATGCTAAAAAGGAACTAAAAGACAAGAGAAGGCAAAAAAATGTGTGAAAAGGCAAGAAAATATACTAAAAAGGCACAAAACGACAAGAAAAGACATACAAATGTGTGAAAATACAAGAAAACATGCTAAAAATGAACTAAAAGACAAGAGAAGACAAACAAATGTGTGAAAATGCAAGAAAATATGCTAAAAAGGCAGAAAATGACAAGTGAAGACACAAAAATATTTGAAAATGCAAGAAAATATGCTACCAGGGTACAAAAATAGAAGAAAAGGCACAAATGTGTGAAAATGCAAGAAAATATGCTTAAAGGCACAAAAACAGAAGTAAAGACATACAAATGTGTGAAAATGTTTATACTCTATATGGTATCGATCATCATAATGAGGACTACACCTTGTAGGGGCTGCTCAGGTCAAGTAGGATACACACCAAGCATATTAACCTTGTATGATAATGGAGGTAGTTAGGTCAATCTACATTATGCTATTGATAATAATGTATCAGAAGGTCAAATATTTATACCCAGATCATAGTTGCAGTTCACAATGCCATGGCCTGCTTGAATTTTGGAGCTATGATTGTATAGTTAAGTAGTTCCTGAATATTTTCCAATGGCCCTCAATAAAGACTTTTGGTTGGTCAAATTTGAGCTTAAACTTTACGAGGTAGAAGCCACTTTGAAGATCAATGAAGGCTATTTGTTAGAAGGCTTTTCATAGTGCGTGAACCCACCTTTTCATAACTTGAAGTGTTAGGAATCAACCAAGAAGTTTTACTATAATACTCATTTTTCACTGGTTAGTTAGTTCAGCTACAAGGCATGGGTAGAAGACCACTCATGGTAGTTGGTGAAATATAATAGTTAATTGGATTTGGGTGAGGGCCTTTTTGATAAGGTCCCACTAGTTTCTAAGATTCAGACTTGTAGCTGAATCTCCTAATAGAAAATCTGAAAATGTCATTAGGGCTAGTACTGATATCTCATCTTGTTGGTCCTTCATTGGTTCACTTAAGTCCATCGGTATATCAATTGAGGATGGTGATTATTGGGCTTCAATGGATTTGTCTATGGTTCTTGGAACATTTTATGGGGAAAAAGTACTAGTTGAGGTTGTGAAGGAGACGAAAAATAATTCATCTCATTTGATGGTACTTGCTAGCTAGAGGCAAGTATGGGCATCATCAGCACGAGGGTACTTAAAAAATTCAAAATACGAATCCCAAATCAGAGTAGGGCTTGGTAATTCCATTTGATAATTTGACCCCAACCCCCTCCCCCCTTCGTGACGCAATCGGTAATTCTCCACCATTCTACACATACGCTATCGCAATGATTGTTAGTAATTAATAAACTCCAATGTTCAGTAATTGATAAGACCCACTCTCCTAGTCAATAATTAATAACCGACTTATAACACAACCTAGAACTGTATAAATTTTGGCAATTATTAGTTTAAAATTGCCTAAAATCATGTGTGTTAGTGCATAGGTTAGACCAAATGACCGTGCTTTGTCAAGAGTAGACCCGGTCATTGTTAGAATTCAATTCGCAGTTCAACATAATTCGATTCGTCAAAAATTTGATTTAATTCGTTACCAATTCGATTCGTCAAAAATTCGATTCGAATTCGTTATGAGACGAATTGAATACGGTTTATGATTTTTATAATTTGTCAAACTGAAGAATTTAATTCGAATTCGATTCAAGTTGAATTCGTATTAAATTTGTGTGTATATATATATTAAAAATTCAAAAAATGGAAGAGAGGAAAATTAAAAAAAATGAAGGGAGAGGTTGCTGGAAAAAAGAGGGGGTAGAGGAGGGTGAAATTAAAAAAATGGAGGGAAAAGGAAAGGAGGGCCCGGGGGGATTAAAAAAATGGAGGGAAAATAGGGGGAGAGAGTTTTGACGGGAAAGGTGGAGAGGGAAGGTTGAAATTAAAAAATTTGGGGTGGGTGGATTTTTTTTGTTTTCTGGGGTTATTTTTCATTTTTTAATAATTTTAAAAATATTTCAAATCCTATAAATATTATTTTTTATTCTTTAAAGTTTACACACTCTAATCTCAATTATCTACTTATCTAATTAAAAATTCAAGATAAATAAAATATTTCTAAAATTTACTAATTTATATATATTACTCATATTTATCATATAATTTTAACTATATAAAATCCTAAATTTAAAACCTTAAATTATAAAATTTCAAATCATAAATTCTAAACTCAAAAACTCCAAAACCTTAAAATTTCAAACCCTAAATACTTAAAACCTCAAACCCTAAATTCTAAAGCCATAAATCCTAAACTTTTGAATCCCAAATCTCAAACACTAGAACCCTTAAACAATATATTCCCTAAACCTCAAAACCCTAAACACTGACCTAAAACCCTATAAACCCTAAACCCTAAACCCTAAAACCTCAAACCCTAAATTCTAAAACTATAAACCTTAAACCTTTGAATCCCAAATCTCAAACCCTACAGACCTTTAGCATTATACTCCTTAAACCATAAACCTTAAATCCCAAAGTTTAAACCTTACAATCCCAAACATAAAATCTTAAAACCACAAATTCTAAACCTGACAACTTTATATCTCAAACCTTTAAAATCTTAAATTTCAAATCATAGACCCTAAACCTTAAAACCTTACACTCTAAACTTTGAGTCATAGTCAACTTAATTTTGTACATTAAATGTAAACCCAGACTTTAGTTTATTTATTTTCCAAAAAAAATTCAACGCTTATTCAAACTAATTTGAATTCGATCGAATTCGACTATAATTCGACCATAATTCGATAATTAATAATTCGAATTCGATTCGTCCTTAGACGAATCGAATACGGTTTAAGATTTTACAAATTCGAATTCGAACCAATTCGATTCGAGTTCGACCTAATTTGACAAATGGTCAGATCTAGTCAAGAGACATGATTTTTTCCCATTTTTTGGATCCAAAATTTTTTTTCGTCTCTTGGTAGTGATGGATAATTTTTTTGTCTCTTCGTCCAAGTGAAGGAAAAATTTCTCAAAGATCCTTCGTAGACACCAAATTCGTAATTATTTTTTTTTTTGAGATACTAAAAAATTATATTTTTTTATGAACACTAACACTAAAACTGACAAAAAAAAACTCCTCGCCTCTCTTCTTCGTCCCACCCCGTTTTCTATTTTTTTCTAAATTTATTCATGTACTATGCATCAACGCTGAGGGATACGGGTAGTCTTAAGTTTCAACCATACACGTGTAGCGCTATGACCCTATATTTAATTAAAGTTATCCAATTGAAATGAATATATCGCTGTATTAAAATTTCATTATGAAGAAATTTTATTATTATTCATAGCTCAAACCGAAACATAGATTCATTAATTCTGTAAATTTTCGAATACTACATATGAGAGTAAGAAAAAAGTAGACTAAGGACGGTGTATCCTTTTTTGCTGCTGTCCCTCGACCCTCCTACGGTCATAATCGAGTTGGTACCTAGAGATCTTATGTGTCGATCGTAGGCACCCACTTGGGAAATGGCTTTACTTTTTAGCCACACAACATTACTTTCTTCTTATACCGAAACTTGATTTGACTTGGCGACAACCAAAAGCAAAAAATATGGTTCAAATTTTCTCCACGACATCTCAGGAAGCTATTTTTTTGTTTCTTTCCTTGTCAACTTATGTAATTAAGAAAAAAAAAATTGATTGGGGAAGGCTCATTAAATTTTGGGTTCAAATATTTGAAAATACATAAAAATTTATTACTTTTTAAAGATTCCACATAATTTAATTCCAAATTTAATGTGTCAAATATTATTTTACGGACTTTATTCATGTCCAATTTCGATATTAGATGGCATGAATAAAAACATAGGTAACTAAGAGTCACAACTTTCTAACCTTCGTGTCAATTGACCACGCAACCCCCGCTAGCACGACACAACCCCAAAACTTGATCCACCTCAATATTTTTTTTCTCTTCCAATGACTCGAAAGACCATCCGCACCCCTGGGGGCGTGAGGCCCAGGGGTGCCACGTGGCAAGGGCGGATTGGCCCCTTCCCACCCCCTTTTCTCTCTCCTGGCGCCCCCTGGTGTCAGGATGGCGTTCCACGCCTCTGAGGGCACGCACCCGAGTGGGTGATGTGGCCCTCTATGATTGGGCCACGTCACCCACTCGGGTATTTTTTTTTAAATTTGTTTTTTAAAAATTATTAAAAATCAAAAAAATTTTAAAAAAATTCTAAATTATTTACGAAATGTTTTCAATGCTTTGGTTTTTTTAAAATTTTTTTTACATTTTTTTGGTAGTTTTATACAATTTTTTGAATCCAAAAAAGAGACTTTTCGGATAAAAAAAGTGTGTGTGGTCCAAATTTTTTTTAAAAATGTGTGGTCCAAAATAAGTTGAAAAATCTATAAATGGATACACCTTACTTCATAAATTTTCACACCTTATTTCGAGTTCCGATAGTTCATATTCTAGTTCGGATATGGGCTATAGTTCAGGAGAGGAAGAAAGTAGGTTAGTAATCAATTGGGTGCAGCAATGGCAAGCCGCAATGGAAGTCAATATTCATGCCGAAGAGGCCGCTCTTCGAAGGAGTCGAGCTGAGGCGGTTCCTCGTGCGTCAAAATGCTATATCAACTGGGGTCGACAAGCTGGTGGAGAGTGCTTGGTGCAATATTATTTTGCTGAATCGCCAACATACGGAGCTGATATGTTCCGACGTCGGTTTTGTATGCACATACCTTTGTTTCTTCGAATAGTTGAAGCAGTGAGTGCTGTTTATCCTTACTTTCAACAATCATATGATGCTGTAGGGAGACTCGGGCTTTCAGCTTTGCAAATATGTACTGCAGCGATGAGAGTTCTTGCTTACGGTTCAGCTGCTGACATCGTGGATGAATATCTTAGAATTTCCGAATCTACCACACGAAAAACTTTGGTGAAATTTGTAGATGGCGTCACAACTTGTTTTGGCGCTGAGTATCTGAGAAAGCCCAATGAACAAGACCTTGCTCGTCTACTCCATGTGGCAGAGCAACGTGGTTTCCCTGGCATGATAGGTAGTATCGATTGCATGCATTAGGAATAGAAGAATTGTCCAACTGCCTGGGCTGGACAATATGGTGGGAGAAGTGGCAAACCAACAATCATACTGGAAGCGGTTGCTTCATATGACCTATGGATATGGCACGCCTTCTTTGGCACACCAGGTACTTGTAATGATATCAATGTGTTACAACGATCTCCTATTTTTTCTGATGTTTTAGAAGGTCGTGCACCTAAAGTGAGCTACACCGTCAACGAAACCCATAGAGAGTTGCCATATTATCTCACTGATGGGATATATCCATAATGGGCTATCTTTGTGAAGTCAGTAACAGCTCCGTCCACCCGGAAGTTGATGATGTTCGTTGAACGTCAAGAAGCATACAGAAAGGATGTGGAGAGGGCATTTGGAGTTCTTCAAGCTCGCTTTGCATTCATAAAAAATCCATGTCTTATTTGGAATCCATAATTCATTGGAAAAGTTATGTATCATACTGCATAATATGATAGTGGAAGATGAACGTGATGGATATGGGCTTTACTGTCCAGAAGATTTCATCGACGAATCAGCCGGGAATAGCACATCTACAGATCACGAATACTCTACTCAACGCATAAGATCTCTATCAAGTTTTATGACCGCTGATTCTCAGATTCGGAATAGAGAAGCTCACGTCGCTCTCCGTAAAGACCTAGTTGAGCACGTTTGGACTAAGTTTGGAGGTGGTAATTAGTTATGTAATTTTAATATCTATGTAATTTCTTGAATTTCGTAGTTCCTTTTTAATTTGCAATTTTTAATAAATTTATCATTTCGAAAAATTGTGTGCTTCAAATTTTAATTTAGCGCATTCGAAGTTAGGCAAAAAAATATTCGAGTATGGTACAATTAGCTGCATTTTAAAAAAGCTGAGCTGAAAAAAAGTTGATGTGGCTAGGGGCACGAACACTGTAGCAGGGGCAGGGGCAGGGGTGTGAGCTGAAAAATTGAAAGCAGGGGCACGCTGACGTGGCGCCCAGGGCACGGACTATAGCAGGGGCAGGAGTGCGGATGGTCTAAGAGGTTGGGACAACTAATAACCTACATTTCCCTCGACCACAAGCTTAAAAATGCATCCAGGCCAAATTATTTTCTAATTCGTGAGGTTTGACTTCTCTCTATCTAAGGTTTATGTATTTTAAAATTTACTAATTTCGTCTTTCAAGTTCAGATAAAATGTCCTATTAGATTTTAGGACCAAAATCGAGTTTTTCTCTAGTAAACTTTCACATGAAAAGAACAGAATATCCTCTATTTGAAAAATAATAAAAAATATATTTTCACTTTATTCTATTCCTCTTCTCATTCCAAGCTCCTGTACTCGAAAACTCAAACATGATCTCATCGGCGTCCCCTCAGTGTCTTCAAGTTCCTCCGCCAAGATGTTACGCCCGAGAAATAGAAACATGACAATCGCCACGGATTAATTATCTCTGCTAGGTATCTTATTGCATAAATAATGTGTTGTCTTTAATGAATCCTATCAGTCAAACCAAAATAAGTCTTAACAAACTGGGTATGAATTTAATGCTAACAAATTGAAAACAAAATGCATGTCCTTACCCTTAGCTCTCAGCCCAATCAGCCCTTGTCGTATCTGAAACAAAATACATATTTTGGTAAGTTTACGTAACTCAGTAAGTCGGAATCATATACAAACATTCACGCCCGATACGAATAAAAATCCTATCTTATTTCAGAAATTAGAGACTCATAATTCAGAATACAGATCACAGACGAACTCTGGAGTGAGCTTAACCTGTGGGTACACAGAAGACCTATCCTTCACGCTAGAACACATAAACGAAGAGGATGGTCTCACCACAAGGCACAGATATCTCTGGTGCTGACATAGATTATGACAACATAGAATACTCTACGGGTACAGTAACACCAAGATAACCCGACCAAAACAGAGAAATCAAATTCAAATTCATTATAAAAGCATGAACAAAATACACATCTAACATAAATCATATACATGCCAACACAATCATATAATAATAACTACGAAATCACATCCAAACAATGTATAAAACACATACGAATATGACACATATCAATCATGGAAAATGGTTCGACTTAATATGCCTTAAAAATTGCCGCACCAAATTCCAGCTCATAATCTGTAAAATTAATGAATTCCATATAAAACCCAAAAAAATGGTTCTCGGAATTCACCGAGTTCATGTACTGTCCTCATGCATGGTCCATACGTATGTAGACCAACTATATCCTAATTCATATTTCCATAATTCCAATCCCTATATTTCAATCACTGTGTGTAGACCAACTATAGCTTAAATTCACATTCTCGGAATTTCAATCCCCATCACCAAACTAAAGTTGTTGTACACACCAACATATATATACTACTATACTTTAGATTTGCGTAAAGAAACTCCAATAAAGTAGACCACATGGATTTCTAATACTTAGCCAGTAAAATATAATACTAATACTATAATAATACTATACCTATGGATTTACGCAGAGAAAATTTATTGATGCAGACGAAGATCGCATGTAACCCATTACCAAACCATGAGTCGTATATCACCACTCTGAAATTATATAAACAATAACACAACACACCGACTTACAGTATAGTCTCGTGATGTTCCAATTTCGTCACTCGCATATTCTCTAACCTGTAGCTTTCGAGTTCCAACAATCTTCTAGCGTCCTGTTCTAATTAGGGTTTTGTCCTATCTCCTTTTTATAGGCACTATGGTGTTAAGTTTAGGGTATTGAAAAACTCTGTTTGGCCCTTGGGCATATTATCGTATACTCTCTTATAAGTTTTTAGATTCCTATTTTTGTTTCTTGATTCTCACACAAGATCTCACGATCAGTGACCTCTATGCTCCTCCACTTTGGCACTTCCTCCTTCTCCTCCAACCCCTGCCTCTACGACAAGATACTGACATGGAGTGTTGCATGATCTCCTTGTTCTTCAGAGTCACTTCATAAGACCTTGCCCCTTCATAAGAGTCTGGTAGCCACACTATTGGAGAGCTAAATAGGATCGGCAGGTTAGACAAGCACTTAAACTCCAACAAAAATAGTAACAAGAATACCAAAGCCTTAATAATCGGCTTCTCCTCAAGCATGGAAGGCCTCATCTTATCCCTCCTATGCTACATAACCTCACTAAGAAAGAGATTCCCACGACACCATCATCCTCACTCACCAACGAGGAGCATGGCCTTCATCACAGTGAAAAATACAGTCCTCGTGCCAAAACTCACTCGGATGGATATGGAGGTGGGTAAGCTGGAGGAGAAGGTGAAGTAATGGTTGCATTAGTGGCAAGGAGAGATGACAATTGTGTCGACGCTGATGATGGTGGTGGTCGAGGTGATGAAAAGCGAGAGACGGTTATTCTATGCAGAAAATATGAAGAAGAAGATGGGTGGGAGGAGGAAGAAGAGGAAGAAATAGAGAAGATAGATATTTTTTTAGAACCTTTTTTATTATTTTATAAGCGGATGATATTTTTTTCACTAGATATTTTAACTAAATTCGAAGGAAGAATTATCAATTGTTTAAAATACAAAAATCTTAGAGAGACAAACAAAATCTCAAGAACTAAAGAATAATTTACCATAAAAATAAATGGGAAAAGTAAAAATAAATATCATGTGGTTTTGCTATTTCCAAAAAAAGGCCATGTATTTTTTTTAAATTCAGTAACTGTAGTTTATTTTTTGCGACAATTTTAGTCCCGGGCTATTTGGAAGCATGCCCTACCACTTGACATTGACACGTTAGCGCCATGTAACTATTTTTTAATCTACTTGTCATTCTAGAAATAATAAATTAAAGATGATGTGGCAAGAGGAGGAGGAGGAGGATGAAAGAGAGGAGGAGGGGTAGAGGAAGAGGGAGTAGGAGGAGGAGGAAAAAGAGAAGGAGGGGCCAGAGGAGGAGGAGGAAAGAGAGGAGGACGGGGTGAAGGAGGAGAGAGGAGGAGTGAGCGGAGGAGGTAGGAGGAGGACGGAGGAGGATGAGGAAAGAGAGGAGGAGGACGTAGGAGGAAGAAGAGGAGGAGGAAAGAGAGGAGGAGGAGGATGGAGGAGGAGAGGAGGACGAGGAGGAGGAGAAAAAAGAAGAGGAGGGGGCGGATGAGGAAGATGAAGGAGGAAGAAAAAAGAGGAGGAGACGGAGGAGGAAAGAGGAGCGAAGGAGGAGGAGGAAAAATAATAGGAGAAAAAGAGGAGGAGAAAAAATAATAGGAGAAGGAAAAAAAGAGGAGGAGAAAATGTTAATTTGCCATGTCACGTCACTCCCACTAAGTAGAATACAAATAGTTGACATGACGTTTACGCAACATTTATGTGTCAATGCCAAGTGGCGGGACACCCTTCCAAACTGCATAGGACTAAAATTGTTCACGAAAATAAAATATAGGTATTAAATTTGAAAACAATTGATTTTTTTTAAAAATAACCAAACTACATAATATTTATGTATACTTATAAATCAATTAGAGCCTTCTAGTTGCTAGCCAGTGTCACTACGTGACATACATGTCATAACATAAAAATTTATTCTCATACACACATTTCAATTTCCTGAGAGCCGTGAGAGGTCATGTTCATATATCACAAGCTATTATATAAAGCCACCTTCCCTACCACAAAGCAAAGACTCTTAATAATTTCTTCCTTCTCTCTTAGAAAAATGTGCAGAGGAAGAAAAATGGGCGGAGGTATTCCGAACACCAACTGTATCGACTCGTGTGAGAAAATTGAAGAAGGCCGACGTTGCGAGCTATGTGGGTCAAGGGCGACGTTGTACTGCCTCGCCGACGACGCGTATTTGTGCAATAAATGTGACAAATGGGTGCACGAAGCGAACTTCCTGGCCCTCAGGCACATGCGGAGCTTCCTGTGTAGTACGTGTCAGAATCTTACACGTAGATGTCTTGTCGGAACTTCCTACGAGGTTGTGGTTCCGTCCGTCGCAAGTTTCGTGGACCGGACGCATTGCGGTTCCGATCATATTGACGTTATTGAGGAGACGACGGAAGATTGCTCCGGGTCGCCGGAACTGCCTTTTCAGTTTCTTTGATTCGGTTGTTTTTTGTTGCTTGGAATGAAAGGCAGGAATATCAGAGAGTTTGCAACACGAGGGTCATTCTCGTGGAAAATTGTATCGTCGGTGGGTTCTGTCAATAATAGAAGACTCTTGCCGATCATTAGCCGGTGTTATTTGTGGGATTTCTAGTGTATCAGATTCTTTTCCGCAACGAAAAGTCTCCGTGACACATTTTGTTTTCTCTAATTGAATGCTAGCTTACTATTTTGTATAAAGTCAAATACAGACAAGTCTTGGTGGCCAATCAGATTCAGCAAAGGGCCACTCCCTAACGCGCAAGAGATTGGTCAATATCAAAAGATTTGATATTTAATCAGATTTTGAGTTTAAATTCTAAAAACTATTATCTTAAAAATATTATAGAAATATAATTTGACAGTGTTCAATTTTGCATCTGAATATTAAAAATTAAAAAAGAGTTGATGAGGTCCGTCAGCTCTATCCAGGACGCGAAGTTAAGAAATAAATGTATTTAGTATAGTATTAATCACCCCGTGGATTTTGGTTCATCTAGATCTAAGGACATGCATGCTTAACACAAGGGGCTCGAAATTGCCAAATCGCTCTATGCATTTTCTTTTTCCCTATTTTTTTCCACTACTAACATTAAACGATTTACCAACAAATTTAAACCTGAATAGATTACACTCAGTACATCACTGAACTTTTCATCAAATTCAATCTATTGGCAAAGCTTTCATCCAAGTAATTATTTCATAAAAGGTTGACTCCTTTTGTGTTGTTTACGTTATTGGTGCCTCGTCATCATAAACATCCATCATGGCTGAAATGAGCAGCAGGAGCTGAAATAGGCTGACAATAAGGCACGATGAAACACACTATTAAATGGGATTCGATCCAACTTTCTGGATCACATGCAACTTCACCACCAAAAAAATCTGCACCACAAACTCGCCCCACAAGTAGAGGAAATGGAATCCATAGAGTTGAAGTCGACACTCCAATCAATTGGCTCGGTAGTATCTCTCTTAACAAAATTTGTAGATGCCGGGCGCTTTTTTATGAAGAGTTTTGTTGTCTGTGAGATCGAACTCGATTAAACTTAAATTAATTAGTGATATCGAGACGCGGAACAAAGACAAGGCCGATAACCACACAACAGTCTTGTCTTAGTCCGTGGGAGAGTACCCAAACATGTTCCCATACATAAGTGCCCCAGATAATTTATCACCACTAGGGTGAGCAAATTATCCGATATCCGTTGTCCGAATCCGAATCCGAAGTTTTTTTCGGATTCGGATAATTTTGAGTTCGGATTCAGATTCGGATTATCCGAACTTTAAAATTCGGATTCGGATATTTAAAAAATTAATTCGGATATCCGAATTATCCGATTTTATATTCATTTGAAAAAATTAATTCGGATTATCCGTGATTATCCATATGTTTTATTAATGTTTTTATTTTTTTTTGAGTTTTTCGGATAGTTCGAATTATCCGAATCCGAATCCGGAAAAAGTTCGGATATTCGAATTCGGATAATTCAATATTCGGATTCAGATTCGGATAGTAAAATATGTGATTAGGATAATTCGGATAATCCGAATCCGAACTATAATCTTGATTTCGGATAGTTCGGATTCGGATTATCCGTATACTCACCCCTAATCACCACACGAGAAGCCTGACAAGTCTTGAAGAGGATCACAAGACACGACAGATAGATAAATATATTGCTTGTGATTATCACCATCTGTAGCCCTACCACAGAATGTAATGCAAGTAATTCAGTCCATGCAACTTCGATAATTTTTAAACTGTAATAGTCGGCGCATTAGTATCCGGATAGCAGACGATATAAACCAACAAAATATATAAATATAATTATGTTTATTCGAAGCAAGACTTGATAGGTGATTTTCGTAACTATAAACAACCTCGTAAATATGGTAATCTCATGTAATGCATAGTTTATTGCCATTTGAAGTCAAAGCTTACGAAGAGAAACTGAAATGGTTTGCTACTTGTACTTAGGACCGAAGTTTGATGCGACAAGATGGACGAAGAGGTTTCAGAGACAGTGAATTGGTTTCCAAACATCAAAAACTTTCTTGTCTACGCAAATTGACACAGTTTGCGGTATTTTGCAGTGCCTGGACAAAAAAATAACTCTAGATTCTGATTAGTACTCATTAATTGTGCTGTCAGATGCATTTCAGATGTTTATCATCAGACCAATTTCGTCTGCGATGTGAACCATGACAAGGAAGATGTTCAGTACCCGATTGAAGAGAACGTTGAGGAAGTTCGATGATCACCAAAGAATGGATCATCTGCAGCTTCTATTGCTGAATGCCTGCAGATGTATGAAAATGCGACGGGTTCAGCGAATGTTACATGATTCGAGTTCGCATTGAAGACTTTGTTTCGATGTGAACACTAAATCCAAAATATTGAAAGAAGAGATTTATGCTCAAAAAGGGCAACCTGTGCATGGGTTCGAGCCCATTCCGTCATTTTAGAACCTTCTCTGCAATTAAGAAAAGATTATATACCTTTGAAAGGTAAGAGCAAGCACAAAACATACCATTTCGATACCAGTTCTTCTTATTTGAAGAGAACAAAGAATGATACCAGAAAAAAGCTCAAAACTTCTAATCAACCATCCTTTTAAAGAGGACTAATGTGAACCTTACAAAAATGGAAACGAAAAACACCACAACCGCCATCAGAATCTATAAGGATAGAAGTGAAAGGAAGTTAGATTTAGGCTCATGAGTTCCTTGTCCCAAGAGGATCATAGTCATACGCTTCGCCTGCTTTGACAAATCTTCCTTTGACGCGCTTCCTGGTTTCGGCTCTGGCCTTTCGAGAGGCATACCTTATTTGTTTACCGAACCTGTGATCCATCAACAACGCAGATCGTTAAAGGTACTCCAAAGGATGCATAATAAAAACAAACATCAGAGTTTAAGATTTTGTGTTGAAGGGGCGTACGTTCGAGTCTTCTTTTTTTCGTTGTATCTCAGTTTTGCCTTGTCTCTAGCTTGCGGGCAGCTAGTCTCCAAGTTCGAGTCCCATAGAGATTCGCCTTTTAAAAAGACCGGTGACAATCCACAATCTTGGTAATCAGCAGCACTGCTTTCACCAGTGATGTTGGACATTGGCATAGACATGCCTGGATGGATTTGTCCAGAGCAGGATGGATATCCTAATGTAGGATTCAAGAATAAGTGATTCGGGTTCCTGCTCATCGGCTGCATCACACTCGTGGATCTGCTGAGATTAGGTAACGGGTACATCGGACAGTCTGTTTGAACTGCTGAGGATGCCTGAAAACACAAAAAATAAGGATCTTGTGGTCAGCATTAGCTGCATTACAAGTTAAGAACATGGTTCAGTAACTATGCACAACATTTCAACTCACCTAGATGTATCTTACCATTTATAAAAAAAAAAGGAAATGCACTTTATTTCATAAAACTGATATACCTCAATCGCATTCTCTGTCAGACCGTTAGACTCGGTGGCCGATAGATTTCTTTCCATTAAGATTGCATCATTCCCTGCATCCTCCAGCTGATATGCTGTAATATTTTGTGAACAACCAAACAGCTCATCATCATTTTCTATTCCCGCGTAGAAACTTTCACAAAGACTTTCTCCATCCTGAATCTGAATGTCCTTTAAGGTGGTCGAAGAGCCTTGAAGCTAGAACAGTTCAAACGAATAAACATATTCAGCCATGAGAACTAACTGATTTGAATATGGCAAGTAATAAGTACAAAAGTTATATACCTGAGGCTGATTCGACGGATCTGGTTGGAAAGGCGCCTGATCTCCGCAATAAGGCACGAAGTTTGGCTGCTCCATCCAACAATCAAACTTGGGACAAAGTTCCAGGGTATCCAACTTGTTTGTAGCCAACCCAAAAGAGCCTACATTATCCTTTTGATCCACACAGATGATAACAGTGTTCTCATTCATCGAAACATTGCTCATTGGCCTCCATCCCGGATCGAAATCACAGGCGCTACGAAGCTCAGGAACCGACGACCAAATCCTCGAAAACTCGGCCAGAGAAGGACAGCCCGTGTAAGAACATGACGCCTGCAACCTATGGCCCGCGCTTGAACATCCGTTGGCATTCCAATCACAGTCTTGGCAGACCGAAAACTTATCATCCAGGCATCGGACTACTGCAGGCTGCGAGTTGCACTTATTGCAGAGGAGAGAACGTGAATGCCGGTGGGCCAAAGAGTTTGCTGAATGCACGCATTCATCGCAGTCCAAGCACAGCCTTGCGCTATCCGACTTGCAATAAACTTCCGCCCTCGTCACCCCACAGAATTCACATATAGGTTCCATAATTGACCATGCCTCTTCCCCTTCATTATCTATCTTCTTCCATGCTCAAAACCTCTATTGGTTCTATCCGGACTAACTACTAGTTGAAAAAACTAGGCGCAGGAACTTCATAAAAGAAAACGAATCAGAATTAACTCTCCAAGCATTTAACATCTAAATTCTTATAACTACTTCATCAAGTAATCTAGAAGAAGCCAAATAACTTGAAAGAAGGGATGGAAAGTACACTAACCAAATAAAGAAGGAAAATTCTTGAAGAAGAATATCAATTTTAGCCAATGTCGAGAAACAAAGAATCCATTAATGGAAGTTATAACCTTCAGTTGTGTATTTTCTCTTCTTCCTCTTTCCTCTTTATTAGTTGTAGTAGTACCAAGTTTATTTGCTTTCGTTTCTCTTTTATTGCTTCCAAAGTTTCAAGTAAGGAAGCTAAAGGCAAGAGCCACTGCCATTTATTCACGTTTGTCCGAGGATTACTGGGCTTTCGACATGTGGCTAAACCTGGGCTTCGAAAACGATACTTCGTCCTATTCTCTACACGAAATGCGGATTGGATTGCCTTCGATTCTCTTTTATTGCTTTCAAAGTTTCAAGTAACTAAGGAAGCTAAAGGCAAGAGCCACTTCCATTTATTCACGTTTGTCCGAGGATTACTGGGCTTTCGACACGTGGCTAAACCTGGGCTTCAAACCGATACTTCGTCCTATTCTCTACACGAAATGCATGTATCCAGGTTTTGGAAAATTCTCATCTTTTATTTATTATTATTTTGAAAAGTTATAACACTATTTAGTTGGTACGCTCCAAAAATCTAGACGTGCCAACTGTCGAGGGTAAAATTTTAAATAAGACGTCTTTATTTGATTAAATCATAAAAGTTTCTCATTCAGTACAATTATCAAGTGCAATTGGAAAGTCTCAAAAACTAAAATACAGTTTCAAAGAGAATGAATGAAATGTATGTTCTTGCTTAGTTCTCACTCCCGATCCTTCCATGTCACATCTAAGACAGATTGACATATTTTGCTGAGATTAAGTAAATAATTAAGTCAAACAAAATGACATACTATCAATGTACAAATACAAGTAGTAGATTATAGCACATAGCATAACGACAGAATATAATTCAGCACCACAAAAGACGCAACTCCGGAGCTACGACATGGGATCCGGTGAGGTACAGTAGACACCGCTTTCTCTTGAACAATCCAAGCGCAGAAAGAAGTTCTCACCATGGGGCACAGGTACCCACAACACTCACATAAGGTAATCAGAGTACAGTCTACGATACAGAATTCTACGGACACAATAATGTGGTAATAATTCCTACCAGTATAGTACAAAACAAGGTCCTTCCAGACAGAATAGATGAGAACAATACAGAATACATACAAATAGGAATTATATGATGAGTAATGAATCAAAATAGTAAAATCATACGAATGACTGTCAATTAATTAATTTTCTAAACTCGTGAATAACAGTAGATTAATTACATCTCATGTAATGTAATTAGGCAGTGCATATATATTAAAGTTTTACTGTATCTTGAGTAATGACGTACTGTATCATACTACTTGATGCAAATTTAGTCTACGAATTATAATAGTTTTAACTTTAGTGACTAAATACAGATATATTAGTTGTAAAAGAAGTAGTAACTATCTACAATCCAAAACTTAATCATCTCAATCAATTTGTCTAATGTTTACAAAATCTCGGAGGGCAATAAAATATTATCAAATGAATTAACACTAACCATGAAGTATAGCCACTGGTGAACATATTATGCACAGGTATATGTAACCGATTATTGGTAGCAATAGTGAATAGATCATGAACACACATGGATAGAAGGTATCTTTCCCACTCAATTACGTCTTCGCATGTCCAAAAATCAAGGATAGTAAATTCATACATACAATAAGACGAGATTTGACTTACCTCTGTTTTTATGATGCCTTAATTTCGTCAATTATGTATTGTCTATTCCTTAATATTTTTCTCGATCCTAAAACCTTTTAACTTTCAGTACCATTTCATAATACTACAATAAAAGATGAACACGCGAATAAGATAGTTTACTTTAAACTTTTGTCATGTCATGTCATGTCACTTACAATTTCATCCCTCAGTTCGCCTTGATCGTCTCTTCTGTCTTAGAAGTGCCAAAAATGTGTTAGATGGTAGGGGTAGGTAAGATTTCTAATTTTTTTTGGACTAACCCTAAAATTCCAAACTAGGATTTTTCAAGTTATATAGTGGTAACTAATCATTTAGTAAATTATAGATTACTCCATAGGTTTATAAGTTATTGTAATTTTTTTCTTTTCAAAAATCAATTATTAACCAGAATAATAACTCAACAAGTTCTCATACCAATGAAGATTTTTATACATAGTTATAGATCATAATCTAATTAGTGAAACAAATTCATTAAACCATAAATATAAATATACTTACATGTTGTAGTGCTATAATCATGGGATCTTAATTGAGTGTAGTCACCGGTCAATTCTTAATTACGAGTGATTGAACTCAAAAATGATTTTTACGAACTAATGCTTTTCGTTTAGATTAAAAAAATTGGAACAAAAGTCTAGATCTTTGATTTTTAGGTGTATCTAAGTAGAAGTGTTAAGCTCAATTTTCATCTCTACACTTTTTATAGATGAGAATTTGCCACCCATTACTGCTAGATCATCATCCATGTAACTTTTGCTACATGTTGACTTGACGAGGTTATTTGATATACAACCTTGTGACAAGTTAAAAATATTGGCACTTGGTTGTGTTTGTGTCAAGTCTACATTATCTTAAGATATGAATAAGCCCACATTTGAGCCATGATCACATAGGTAACAAAAAATTCTACACTTACTTATTATCTTAAAATTTGAAATTACATATAAAGAATTATAATTTGATATATGGATATCCCTTCCGTCGAAATAAATGGTTGTAATAGACATTTTATTACTACAGATAAATTTTCGATCGAGTACATAATTCGTTCTTACCGTGTTGGCTAAATTAGGGTTTAATTTGTGGCATTGGGGTATACAGGTTCCATTTTCACCCCAAATTCCCAGACTCTCTTCTGGGTACCTTAAAGTTAGATTCATAAAATTACACTTTAATCCCTAGACATTTCACGCGTGTGTGATCTACGTGGACATGATGCCTTAAGCATTTGGCTAAGATTTGGTGTGGCCAGCCTCGTTACCCGGACACTCTGGTCGGGGTGGATGACTACCTGGTAAATTAACGAAATTTCAAGGCTAATTACGCGAGTCTGTTGGGTACATGGGAGATTGCCACGTGTCGGCCCCGGGATACGGGGAGTTGGAGCTAATACTTGAGGCTCCTAATTAGCTTCTTCCGAATTTATCTGAGGATCTCGGGAGTTAGTGGTGTGGGGAGGCTAACATGGCAACATGATTTTGTTCCAAATCTTTTAATAAATAAGTTTTCCACGTTAGATGTTTTGTGTTCTTTGCGCAAATCACGAATATCATGTTGCCCAAAGGAATAGGACGCTAGTTTTTCAATGATTTTGGGTTCTCGAGTGTTCTGGCATATTCTAGATGTATCCACTTGGGGGCACTTTTGTGTTGTGAAGTAAGTAGTAGGGTCGAAGTATATATAAATCTTGATATTGTAAACTTAGATCACTAAATAAGTTCGTGTGAGGATAATGTTAGAACATAATTAATGCACTCGTCCAATAAAATTACAAATGTACATGATAATTATCAATGCGACAATTATAATATAATATACATATGTTGAGAAAAATAATATTTGTTTTGACCGACCAAGATATTAATATATCGATTTCTGAGGGAAATTGGACTTTTGAAAAGAGATAAAAAATTTATTTAAGTATTTAATGTTCGGAATTCATTAACTCGAAAACAAGATAACTTAAAATTGAAAGAAATAAAATATAACGTGGTTCAATATAATACTTACGATGAGAAATAATAAATCTTATTGATATATATAAGTCATACACCGTATACAAGCATATGTAACATATTTTTGTATAATAGACAACAATTTAAAGTATAAGAAATCTATGTAGGTTAAGTTAAGAGTTCAAAATAAGAATCATATTAAAAACATGAAAAGTTGTCCAAGCGTGACTGTGCGCGCAAGGATCCTTGGCAGCTACAAACCTTTGACTACTGGTCTTGCGTGCGCAAAGTAATTCGACCGTCGTCAACCCTCGTTTCTTCTCACTTTTTCAACAATTTCCAATATTCAACATAATTAAATTAGTGATAGCTCAAACACAAAGTTACTTGATTAAATTTAATTAAAATATTCATGCAAGGTCTAAGAATAACTATTTATACTTAATTGAATGTGCAAGTGAATAGCTGGGAAACATGTTCAGAGTTTTATTGTTAATATATTTACATGTAGTGTAGAATTTTCATTTTTTAAGTTTTTTGGAAAAACAATTATAAATATTTGATATTTGATGAAATTGATTGATTAGGACAACTAATTATCGATGAAATCCTTCATATTTAAATATGAACTGGTTAGTCCCTATATTTTTCACCAGTTAACTTTCAAAGTCAATATTTTCAAAATACCAAATATCCTCCTCGCATCGTCTTCATCTCCTCGACAGGATGAGAAGAAAGTAAAACATTCGGTATGACTGCCAGTCAAGCCAATTGACCTAGTTGACCTGAAAGTCGAACCAAAATTTAGGTCGACCTCCAGGTCATTTTCTCCACTTTTGAAGTTCTTAAACTCTTCGGGAGATCCAACCGGACCCGACCGTTCGCCTCCGATTGGGCCCTACATAAATGAATTAATCAGGTTCCTCGTTAAGCTTCCCGCTTTGGAAATTTCGAACCAAAGTGATCTGTGATGTTGGGAGGCCCAGTGATAACTCTGGTCAACAACAGCCCGAACCTGAGGATGTCCGGTAGCCGATGACCTGTTTTCTTTGATCGTGGTCAGGAGAAGACTTTAGTTAATGGTTAGTCGTTAGCCGACCTATTTGTTTCTACGGAGGATTTAGTATATAATGAACACGTGGCAATTCTCGATTGGTCTGGACGTTAAACTCGAACAAGATGAAGAGAGGAGTTTTACCGACGCGCACCGCAACCTCGGCGATAATGCCTTCTCCTGTGTTGTGGTGGATGGAGATTTAAGGTGTGCTCGCTTCATGGTCTTTTTTTTCTCTTTTATTTCTAAGGCACACAAGTCGTGTTTCGTATGATTGATTTGTATGACTCGAAGGTCTGTACTAACCATAAGAACGAACATTCTTCGTTAAGACGTGGATATGATGCTATCTGATGCCAATTTCCCTTTAGTTTAATGACATAATTATATATCTATACTTCTGGATCCTGTCACCTCATTCACCGTCGTATTCTCAGTAGTTTTATTTTCATTCAGTAGAATTCTCCAAATTTTGTCTCAATCTGTCCCTTTTGACACCCTATATGTAATATTAAATAGAAACTACTAATCTGAAATGGCAATCCGAGACATGTTGGATCTATCCTTCTGTGTCATTTTCTAATGGCACCGGACACTGTCCAATTGACATTTGCAGGTTGCTACATGGATGACCATCCCGGTTTCTACCAGTGTGACATCATATTTGTGCTTCTACTCGCTTGGAGAAGCATTGTTGGCTGCCTCACATCCAGTAATAGACGATTGTATTCGTATAGAGTAGCTTTTTTTTATTTGCGACTGTGACCTGGTTGCTTCTAGACCAAAGAATTTTTTTTTTTTAACTTATTCTATTACAACGTGCCAGGAATCGAACCCTGGACTTCCCATATCCTTTCTCACCCTTGTGCCGCTGCACCAAAGGTCACTTGGCCTGGACCAAAGAATTTGAAATCACCTACTTTTTAATGTTATTCTAAGTTGGTGCCCTTTTTTTTGCAGGTGCTCCTATACTGTGCTGTTGTGATGATTTTGATATTCTCCTTTGACATATTTCACTTGTCGACACGATACTACTTTCGAAGGACTCTTTGGCGGATAATTTTGCCACTACAGGTACCTTTGGAGTGATCTTAGAATGTTCCATTTGATAAGGATAAGGATAACACAGATTTGAATTCAGTAACAACCTCCAACAACCTGATAGAGTTTGTTGCATTTCTGTTGTATTTGAGTTTATCACGTATCTGTACAGGCTATACGCCCATATAACATTTCTGGAACACAAGCAATCAATACGAGAAAGGAATTGCTTTCACATGGTATCAGAGCAAACATTGCTCTAATCGAGCTGAGAATTCTGAACCTACCTCTGCTATTGCTCTTTTTGTTCCCTTGCTGAGAATATGTCTTCCTCCGATGCTCCATCTTCCAATCCACTTGCCGTCAGGCAGATCCAGTCACTGGCCTCGATTCCTCAATTCTCTCAGAAGCTCATTGCCTCTAATTATCTTCTTTGGCGGCTCCAGTTAGAGCCGATACTTCGTGGACATGGTCTGTTTCACCATGTTGAAGGAAATACTCTCCCACCGTCTCCAACAATTGTTGAGACCCCTGTTTTCTCGGTTGATGATGCTGATGTGGGTTCCTCCGTTGCTGTCCCAAATCTAGATTACGATCTGTGGTACCAACAAGATCAACTTATTCTGTCTTTGATCACCTTCTCTGTCTCCAGCGAACTTCTTCCCCAAATTGTTGGCTGTCGCACGGCTCGCGAAGCTTGGCAGCAGCTTTCTCGTGTCTATGCCTCTACCTCTCGTGCGAACATTAAATGCCTCAAGACCTCCTTGGATCACGTCAAGAAGGGATCTGACACCATTGATAAGTATCTTCTGAAAGTCAAAACACTCAAGGACCAGTTGGCTGCCTTAGGACACATCATCGCTGAAGATGATCTTGTTGACAAAGTGCTAGCCGGGCTGCCCAAGGAGTATCGTCCATTCATTCGGAATGTCGAAGCCTGCATCGATCCTGTTGCTCTCACGGATCTGCATGCTCAGCTTCTTAGTGAAGAGCTGAACCTTCAACGTTCTGCAGCTGCTGTCCCTGATCTCGTTCCCTCAGCCAATTATGTGGCTCGCTCCACGACTCGTGGTGGAAGAGGTGGTCGCGGCAATGGGCGCCCTGGTGGTAGCAGGAGTGCCTTCAGAGGTGCATCTTTTGGGTCTGGTCTTCTTGGCAGCCACCCACAAGGTTATCACAACCCCGAGGCCTCTTATCGTTCTGGGCCAGGCCGTGGTGACTTCGGCCAGCGTACTGCCTCAGAGATCCAATGCCACAACTGTCGAGGCTTTGGACATCTTGCTCGTGATTGCTCTTCGGCTCGACGCCCTTCCTCTGCTCGATCACGTCCTCAAGCTCATCACACTACTTCTCCGCAGAGTTTTCCTTGGGTATTGGATTTCGGAACAACGCATCATCTGACCTCGGATCTTGGCAACCTAGCCATTCATTCCGAGTACACTGGTCCTGACGAAGTCACCTTTGGTAATGGCCAATCCTTACCCATCTCGTCCACTGGTCACACTTCTTTGTCTTTGTCTCATTCGAGTCTCTCGTTACCTCATGTTCTTCATGTTCCTCATGCTAATAACAATCTTGTTTCTCTCAGTGCTTTAACCCGCGATAATCCTGTCATTGTTGAGTTTGTTGGTGATTGTTTTTTTTATTAAGGATCAGGTTACGAAGAAGGTTCTTCATCACGGCCGGAGTAAGGATGGCCTTTACTCAATTTCGTCTCGTCTAGCCCAAGTCCTCTTTGCTTTGTCTTCCGTCCCGTCCCTAGATGTCTGGCATCAGCGTTTTGGCCATGCCGATTTGTCCGCAGTCAAGCATGCTCTTCGTGCTCAGTCTCTCCAGTTTTCCAATAAGCCCTTGACGCATCTCTGTCATGGTTGCAGTGTCGGCAAGATTCACAAGTTGCCATTCCTTGTTTCGTCTGTCCAAACTACGGGTCCTCTAGATCTTATTTGTAGCGATGTCTGGGGCCCGTCCCCTGTCTGTTCTTTTGATGGTTTTAAGTACTATGTCATATTTTTTGATCATTATAGCAAATTCCTTTGGATTTATTTCCTTCGCCAAAAGTCTGAATTGCTTGCTGTTTTTACCAAGTTCCGTGCTAATGTTGAAAAGTTTTTTGGCAGACCAATCAAATGTTTTCAGTCTGATTGGGGTGGGGAGTATCAAGCCCTAACCAAATACCTATCCCAATACGGCATTACCCATCGCGTCTCTTGCCCCTACACACCCGAACAAAACGGCTATGCTGAACGCCGCCATCGCCACATTGTCGAGACAAGCCTCGCCATCATGCACCAAGCCAACATTCCCCTCAAATACTGGCCTCTCATATTCGACTCTGCTACCTATATCATCAACCGGCTACCCACACCTCTTCTTAACCATATCACCCCATATGAAAAACTACATTCCACTCAGCCGACAATTGACCACTTACGCATTATCGGATGCCTATGTTATCCTTGGCTTTGCCCAACTGTAAAACACAAACTCCAACCACGCTCCTCACCCTGCATTTTTCTTGGCTACAGCAGGCAACACAAAGGCTATCGGTGTCTAGATCTTAGTTCTCATCGTATTCATATCAATCGTCATGTTCTTTTTGATGAGTTTGTCTTTCCTTTCCAGGATTCGAAGTCCGTCATTGCACCTGTTCCTGAATCCAATACCCTTGCTGACTCAACCGCAGTAGTGAATCCCCTCGGCTTCAATCTCGCTCCGCCCAGAACACGGCCTCTCCAATTGCCTGCCTCGCCAGGTGTCTCTATAATTGGGCTGGAGCCCTCAGTGGAGCCCACAGTCCTAAGTCCTTCTCCCATGACTGGGCCTATGCATTTCAGATCTTCTTCTGGCCCTGTTTCGCCAGACCCACCCTCGCCCACTCCGGACAAGCAGTTTTTGGTGTATTCCCGACGACCAAGGGCAGTTCCTGCCTCCACCAATCAACCTGCCTCTGTCCCAATCCTGGCAGTACCTCCCCCTCCCGTGTCGCCTCCGAAAAGGAGTCATCCAATGGCCACTCGGTCGCAGACGGGCAAGCTTCCACCAACAGCTCTTACTGCGTCTCTTCCAGCGGTCCCAACTTGCTATTCTAAAGCTATCAAAGACCCCAATTGGCGAAGTGCAATGGAGGATGAACTCAACGCCCTCATTCAAAATGGTACTTGGGTCCTTGTACCTCCTAATCCCCACTATAATGTCCTTGGCAATAAGTGGGAATTTCGTGTGAAGCAACATGCTGATGGGTCTGTGGCTCACTACAAAGTGCGACTCGTTGCTAAGGGCTTTCAACAACGCCCGGGAGTTGACTACAATAAGACATTCAGTCCTGTTATCAAGCCTGCTACAGTGCACTTCATCCTCTCCCTTGCTATCTCCGGGAATTGGGCAATCCGTCAATTGGATGTTTCTAATGCTTTCCTCCATGGATCTCTTATTGAACAGGTTTACATGAAGCAACCGCCTGGATTTGTGGATTCCGACCAGCCCAATCATGTCTGTTGCTTGATGAAATCATTGCACGGGTTGAAGCAAGCACCGCGGGCGTGGTTTCATTGTTTGCGCACAGCCCTCTACTCCTTTGGCTTTCATGGTTCGCACACTGACACCTTCCTATTCTATTATAATCGGGGTGGTATATGCGTGTTTGTTCTCATCTATGTCGATGACATTCTCGTCACTGGCAACAACCCTGACATTCTCTCCAAGCTCCTATCTTATTTACAGTCAAAGTTCTCATTGAAGGATCTGGGAAAGTTAAATTATTTTCTTGGCATTGAGGCTACCTATACACCACATGGTCTAGTTCTGAATTAGAACAAATATGTCCAGGACATCCTAGCCCGTGCCAATATGCGCACGTGTAAGCCTATGGAGACTCCGGCTACGACTTCTGACAGTTCTCTCTTACCTGGCGATGACTGTAACCCGGAAGTCTATCGGCAAGTTGTTGGTTCGCTGCAGTACCTTGGTGTAACTCGTCCAGAGATTGCCTTCGCTATTGGTCGTGCCTCCCAATTCATGCACAATCTTACCCCGGCTAGATGGGTTGCTGTCAAACGCATTTTACGATATCTGCAAGGTACACCTTCGTTGGGTTTGCTTCTTCGTCCTTCGCGGGATCAATGCCTCTCTGGTTACTCTGATGCCGATTGGGCCAGTTGTCCGCTTGATCGAAGATCTACCACCGGTTATGCTGTGTTTCTTGGTCCTAATCTTATCTCTTGGACTTCTCGCAAACAGCGTTCTGTGTCCCGCTCGTCCACTGAAGCCGAATATTGGGCCCTGGCGACAGTGGCGTCTAAAATAATCTGGGTTCAATCCCTGCTACGTGAAATTGGTTTTCCTTGTGCTCAGTCACCTCTCTTGTGGTGTGACAACTTAGGCGCCACTTACTTGGCTGCCAATCCAGTTTTTCATCGTCGATCCAAGCATATGGAAATCGACTTTCACTTTGTCTGTGAACATGTTGCTGATGGTCGACTTCGCGTGTGCTATATCTCGAGGAAGGACCAGATTACCGATGTGCTCACCAAGCCTCTTCCCCGTGCACGGTTTCAAGAGCTGCGTTCCAAGCTGACAGTTGTCGACCCCCATCAGCTTGCGGGGGCATGATAAGGATAAGGATAACACAGATTTGAATTCAGTAACAACCTGCAACAACCTGATAGAGTTTGTTGCATTTCTGTTGTATTTGAGATTATCACGTATCTGTACAGGCTATACGCCCATATAACATTTCTGTAACACAAGCAATCAATACGAGAAAGGAATTGCTTTCACACCATTTGCCTTTTGATATTTCCATTATGGCACTTGAACATTAGGAGAGCAAACTGCATGTTTAAAGTTTTTTTGAAGAACCTTTTTGTTTTTTTCATCATATACCTTCAGTCTTTCATCTATTCATGTCAGTCGATTGGAAGGTTTAATCATAGTTAGGTAGGGTCTGAGCATGGAGCATATAGCCAAGGATATAGATGTGGGTTTGGCTGCAACCATGGGGAAACCTATTCGTTATGATGCAAGTACTTTGAATAAATTTAATAGTGCTTTGCCTCGGGGTTTGATCGAGATTGATATTAAAGAGAAGGAAATAAATTGTATTGTTTTCAATCTTAAATTTCTTTTACAAAGCAAACTTATTTATATACAAGCAATTTACAAAAAAAGAGAGAAAAAAATGATTGGCCCAAGGCCATAGAAGCGGGCTTAGGCGCAGGCTTTCTTGAACGATCTCCTAGTCGTTGAAAAGTTGTGCACAGGAGACAAAGAGGCACGAAGAATCCTGAGAAGGATTACAAAAAATCAGTTTAGTCTAGGGATTCTTCAAATGTGAACTTTTAGGTCCTCGGTCATGTGAATTTGTGTGATTTCAACACTCTCCCTCAAGCTTGACATGCGTACATGTCATAAACACCAAGCTTTCCCAGAAGTTGATCAAATTGCTCTGCGTTTAAAGCTTTTGTGAAGACATCGACAGTTTGATCTTTGCTTTGTGTGTATGGAGGTCTGATGATACCACATTCCACCTTATCTCTTATGAAATGGTAGTCCACCTCGATGTGTTTAGTTTTCTCGTGGAAAACAGGGTTAGAAGCAATGTGGATGGTACCATAGTGTCGCAGAAGAGATTCATCAGACATTGCACTTCTAATTTTAGTTCTTGTAGTACACTTCGAACCCTCACAAATTTACTTGTTGCAAAGGACATCGCTCAGTATTCGACTTTGGCTGATGATCATGACTAATGAGTGTCAAAAACACTCATTCATTATTCATACCCCTTTAATGTTTTGTTCTTAATATTTTAAGTTGATTTAGTTGTGTTTTAGTTGTTTTAGTGTTAGTTTTTTATCATTGTGTGTTTATGCTTAGTTTATTATTTTTCATTAAGTTTGCTTGTGTTTAGGAGCATATTCGAGGAGAGGTGGAGGATGATCGAGCGCATACTCAAAGCCAAGGACAAAAGGGAGGACACGAGGCCAAGGAATGCATTGCACGTACATCTGGCGCACGCCAGCATACATGGCGTGCGCCAGGTTACCGTGATCGAAACAACAGAACACTCAGACAACCATTTTCACTCGTAGAAGCAAAATCGTGAAGGCTGGCGTACGCCAGGCAGACATGGCGCATGCCAGTTCAGTCAGACAGAAGTAAAATAAAGCTGAGTATTGGCCAAACAAAATAGAAGAAGTGACTGAGGCGGTTTAAGCTTTGTGAGAGCAAGGGGACAATGTTGGTAGACACTTTTTAGATATTTTAGGTTGGACAAATTGTTAGTTAAGTTATATTAGATATTTAGTTTACTATTCCTTAAGTTAGTAAGTATATTAGGTAGTTTTTGTCTAAAAAACAAAAGTGTGGCTCATTTGGTTCACATTGGTGACCTAAGTGAGAGTTTTCCACCAACAAGATGTAAATTTTAACTAGAAGAACATGGACTTGAAGAGTGGAGCTTGGAAACTTGATAAGTTTCCATTTCTTTCTCTCTTGTTTATGTTTATATTTATATATATTAGTATGTTTGAGTAAATACTTGAGTTTGGTGCCTTGTTACCTTTGATGCAGCCATTTTATGAGGTGTGTATGTTCATGTATGTGTTCTTATCAAGGTGCTTGATCCTATTGCTTAGACTTGCTTGATTATCAAGCCTTTGTAGCTAGTCAAAACTTAAGACCGGAAGGGTATAGAATTGATGGAGAGGTTGGTTTGATGATTAATACTCTTGCTAGGAGAGAGATCTCCTTGGTGACCTACTGATTGTTCTTTGAGTGGAACTTATAGTTGATGCTTAACTAGGTTTAGTTAGTTGGTGGGGTCGAAAGAACATATCCGATCCTCTAAACTTGATTAAGTAGCAATTTAGACTCATCGCACACAAAAGTGTGGATGAGGATGCCTTCGATTCACTCGAACCACATCGCATACACTAAAAACCCTCTAAACTTATGGTTATGTTTCTGGTTTAGGTGCCATGCTTATTGTTAGTGTTTGTGTTGTTTATATTCTGTTTTATAACATATCTATCTTTGTTTTAGAACTTGTTAGCTTTTAAACTTATGCTTTTGTATTTAGATCACTTGTTTAAACAACCAAATTTCATAATTTGACCATAGTCAAGTAAGTAAACTCTAGAGTAGGCATAAAACCTCAATCTCTGTGGATCGACAACCCTACTCACTCTTATTGCAAATTCGCCACAACTCAACTGCTGATTTCAAGCACACGCCAGCCTCACTTGGCACGCGCCAGCTTAGTCGTAACAAAGAAAAAGGCACCAAATGTGTTGGCGTGTGCTAAAGGTCGATCTTAGTCATTGTTGGTGCACGCCAGCATACATGGCGCACGCTAGGAATACCGAGAAATGACCAGTCATCCATTAATCAAGCAAAATTAAGTGAGAACGTTCACATAGGAAAGAAAAACAAGCCCGTCAATTTTCAACAAAGAAATTGGCAGTATAGTCGCGAGAGCGGATCATCAATTGGCACCATTGCCGGGAATTAAGATCTTTTACTCTCAATTTGGTTTACAAACTCGGATCAATATATATATATATTAGTATATTTTTGTTTTTATTTTTAGTATATTATCTTTTAGTTTGATTTTTATTTTTCTTGATTTTTTGTTTACTTTTTGACCAAGTAACTTATCTGGCTTGACAAATTACATGCATGCCATTAACCTGTTCAACCAATATTCCTCCATTGGAGATTGAAGAAGAACTAACACGGTTTGAAAGGTCTTTACATAAGGAGAGAAGAGAAAAAGAAAGAATGGATCAAAGGCAAGAGAGTCAAGGGGATGGAGTTCATGCCCCTAGACATTTTCTAATAGACCATGGGAGACCAACTTACGAAGGAGCAAAAACTGGAATCCAACAGCCAACTATCGAAGCTAATCACTTTGAAATTAAGTCGACCGTGATTCATATGCTTCAAGCTTCGGGTTAGTACTTTGGTTTGCCTAATGAAGATCCCAATGAACACCTAGGGAACTTCATGAAATTAGCTGATAATTTTAAGTATCCTGGAGCGACTGATGATGCCATTAAGATTAGAATGTTTCCATACACGTTAAGGGATAAGGCTAAACTTTGGTATAAGCAACTTAAGGGTACTCCAATAACCACATGGGAGCAATTAGCAAATGCTTTCTTAGATAAATATTTTTCCTACTCAAAGACTAACAAACTCGTCAAGGAGATTACAAACTTTGAACAATATAAAGGAGAGTCTTTGAGTGAAACATGGGAGAGATTTAAGGAGTTGCAACGAAAATGCATGCACCATGGTTTGTCTGAGGAGTCTCTGCTTAAGACATTTTATTTTAGCCTATCACCATCAATAATCGGAACTGTTGACTCTGCTTCCAATGAAAATTTCCTGAGAAAGGAAAGAGCTGAAGCCTAATATATTCTGGAAGAGCTGGCAGCAACAAACAAGATAATTACGAATGAGAGGAAAAAATAACCTATTAGAGAGTTAAGGGAGGTAACTGAGCAAAGTGAGAGAAGAGGAATAATAGACTTAGATGCTTCTTCGTCTTTTCAAGCACAATTAGACTTGATGGCAAAGCAATTGTGCGATTTGAGATTAACCAAAGTTGATGCTGTTGCCTTACAATAGCATTGCAAAGCTTCTGGTAACTCTGGCCACGAGATTAGTCAATGTGCAATGATGAGCCAATCTATAGAGCAGATCAACTTTGTGAGTGGTCAAGGACAAGGAGGAAACCGAATGTTAAACAACCCATATTCCTCTACATACAATCCTGGTTGGAGAAACTATCCTAACTTCTCATGGAAAGAAAGAAACAACGATGACAATATGGTAATCATTCTTGATAAAGGAATGCCATTACGTATCTCGCAACAAGGACCACTGATGAGTGCTTAAAACACTCATTACTTTTGTCCATTTCCTAGTTTGTTTCTAGTATTGTAGGTTGTTTTATTTGAGTTTTAGTTTTCTTTGCTGTTGTTTTGTTTATTTCATGTTTTTAGTTGTGTATTTTGTTTCTCATTGTGTTTTCGTACTTTCAGGAGCTATTTTAGAGGAGAAGTGGAGGACGATCAAGTGAAGGCGCAAAGGTATGGACGAGAGCAAGATCACGAAGCAAAGAAGGACTGAAACACGAAGTTTGGTGTATGCCAATAGCTTCTGGCGCACGCCAATGGAGCCACAAGCTCGAACGACCACACACATGAACGACCAGCTACGAACAACCAGGCATCTGAAGACCCAGCGCATGCCAGGCCAGACCTCTTATGATTCAAATGATGATAACTTTTGCATACAATGTCCAAATGAGTCGATTGAGGTGGCATTAGAAAGAAGACATCCAAGACTACAACTATTTCTCTAATAGGCATCTTCAAAATCAGAGTCTAAAAGGTCCAAAATGCAAGAATGGCACACGCCAAGTACAATTGGCATACGCCAGGTGCACGACAGTGACTCATCAGCCCACTTGCTGGTTTAATTGGCAAACACTTGGGGGGG